>JBAIAA010000773.1:0-203868 GCA_037893245.1 Crossaster papposus
AAACTAATTAAACTCCACGTGCTACAGAATTAATGCTATAATGTCTGTTATAATGTGGAGATATACAGAGTTTTATATGAATATGAAATCTTCATTCTGAAAAAAACACCTAGGTTTTACAATATTTTACTAAATCCACAGTTTTAGCTTCACTATTCTATTTAGCTTCTATTCAATGATACAAATGGTCATTCATATCAATTCGGGGGGTGCGTTCCGCTTACGCGAACGTTGCCAACGTTGGCCAACGTTAGCGTTGTTCGCGTGAGTGGAACGCAATGTGCGCCAATTATGTTGGCCAACGTTAGCGAAAACGGCGAACGACATTCCGAGCTGTTCGCTGTTGGCCAGTGACGTATTTTAATGATGGCGAAGCGGTTAGCAGACGGCAGGGTTCTTTTCACGGTTTTTATTTACGTTTTATACTTTTTGTTATAAACAGTGGATTGTTTTGAGCATTCACAGGGATCTTATAAAGAAAAATAATGAGTTGGACAAAAAGCAGCGAACCAAACGATGTCACTTTCACTGGGCGCCGCCATTTTGAAAACGTAGTTTTTAAAATATCGTTCCACTTCAACTAACGCAAACTCAAAACGTAGGCGAACGTTCGCGCAAACAGTTCGCGTAAGTGGAACGCACCCCACTTGTATGAAGTTAATGTGGGGATCCCACTCGATGCTCATTTATGACCCCGAGAGGGCGCACTTTGTATATGTCCTTTTCTGCATTCAGCCTGGAAGTCACTGGTTGCTGCCGGAAACCATCCGGTAATTAATCTGTTTTTACGTTATATTAACACGACTATTTGGATATTATGAGTAAACTGTGTGTATCCTGATTGATTGTAGAGATGGATCAAATAGGGATTTATTGCCAGATTTGTCATATTGGAAGAGATTTCGGAGTAACTTTCTCATCTAAACTTTGTATCGCTGGAACTTTCTCGACTTTTACACACAAAACATATACCGAGCAATGTACGCGCGTCGTGCACACGTGTACAACAACGTATGTGCGGTGTGAGCGCGTGGAAAGTACGGGTGACCTTTAGGTCGTATCCATGCCGACAGCTTTGCCGCGTGTGCTATTTTTAGCCTGCGTGCTACACATTTTGTTTACACTGACAGGTTTAGTTAGATTTGTGAATGAGTGTGTACATGTATTTCCACAATCATTTATATTTAGATTCTAGATGCCCTGTGGTTCAATCCGAGGCATTTCCTGACCACTTTTCCCTGACTTCTTGAGATAAAAATTAATGGAAACGTTTCCGACGTTTTGTTTAATTGCCACGAATAATATGCTTGTTACCACATAATTAATTCAGCAACAATCATATTGGCGGCCATTGTAAAAGAAAAAAGACTAATTGAAAACACCCAAAATCTGCCACCGCCCACGCTGCAATGCTTTCACATATTTTCCAACTCTGGGTGTGCTTACCTTGCCAAGAAATCGCAAGGAGCATTGCTCCTCTCGATTATTTATACCAGTAGCATAATTTTGATGATTTGTTTTTATATTTCCTTGCATATTTCTTTGCATACGTAAGTGTTGGCATCATCATGCCACAACGTCTCTTTCATCGGACCGGAGTACAGCCCACACACTGGTAACCCACCCCGTTGGTTCCCACCGCACACAGATAACTTAAACTGTAGACGAACAACCACTCCGAATCCGACGACCACTCCGAATCCGGCGACCACTCCGAATCCGGCGACCACTCCCAATCCGGCGACCACTCCCAATCCGGCGACCACTCCCAATCCGGCGACCACTCCCAATCCGGCGACCACTCCCAATCCGGCGACCACTCCCAATCCGGCGACCACTCCCAGTCCGGCGACCACTCCCAGTCCGGCGACCACTCCCAGTCCGGCGACCACTCCCAGTCCGGCGACCACTCCCAGTCCGGCGACCACTCCCAGTCCGGCGACCACTCCCAGTCCGGCGACCACTCCCAGTCCGGCGACCACTCCCAGTCCGGCGACCACTCCCAGTCCGGCGACCACTCCCAGTTCGGCGACCACTCCCAGTCCGGCGACCACTCCCAGTCCGGCGACCACTCCCAGTCCGGCGACCACTCCCAGTCCGGCGACCACTCCCAGTCCGGCGACCACACCCAGTCCGGCGACCACTCCCAGTCCGGCGACCACTCCCAGTCCGGCGACCACTCCCAGTCCGGCGACCACTCCCAGTCCGGCGACCACTCCCAGTCCGGCGACCACTCCCAGTCCGGCGACCACTCCCAGTCCGGCGACCACTCCCAGTCCGGCGACCACTCAGAATCCGGCGACCACTCCCATTCCAGCGACCACTCCCAATCCGGCGACCACTCCCAATCCGGCGACCACTCCGAATCCAGCGACCACTCCGAATCCAGCGATCAGTAAGATGTTATCTAATACAATTTAAGAACAAAACTACTATTCTTTTGTTAGACAAACTACAGCATTATGACTACGCTTCAGGCCGGAGTAAATGTTGCCATGATACTCACGCTTTCCGTTGCATGTGCAGATTTAGCTTTGAGTGTGGGGTAGGGTAGGGTAGGGGTGGGGTGTGGGGGTAAGTGAGGGGGGGTGGGGAGAACGAGGGGAGACAGGGGTGCCACAAACACCCCCTTCTAGTAGAGTTCTGGACATTCCCTGAAACGCTTTATCTGCCTATGGCAATTTGATAATATATTAATTTAGGAGCCCATTTTTGAGTCCGTTTGGGTGAAGGGCGGGGGGGGGGGGGGGGGGGGGGGGGACGAATTAACATTTATACACCGATATGGTTTTATTTTTTCTTTTGGCAGCAACAGCTGTGTGTCTGAACCCAGAGCCTCTGGGAATGGAGAGTAAGACAATCACCGATGATCAGATCAGTGCATCCAGTAGTTATAGCTGTTGTTCTGCCTGGGAGGGACGACTCAACTTTAACGGTGTATGGGGACCATCGATGTAGGTATCAAGGGGAACTATAAGGAAACTGTTAACCGTCGCTTAATAACACCCATCACTAAAGGAGTCGCCAATGATGTACGCACAAAATGCCGATACTTTAGACCCCCGTACTGCCTAAGCATGACAAACGCATACACCCACATTTTTGTTTTCCTTTCTAGACTGCCCTATTTTAGTAACATTCTATTGCTGTAGTATAGGTAGTCCCAGCTATTTATACACAATTATTTTTCATTAAATTTGTTTAAACTCTGGCACATTAAATTTAGTCCGAGACAAAATAGAAAATATTATTCTTTTCTTGTTTACGGAGGAAAGTCAAACCAGCACTGACAGCAAATCTAAAAAAACAAATACCGGTACCAATAATATAAAGTGTATTGAAACTTGAAAGATCAAAAGTCTTGAAGAGGCTTCAGTAGTTTTTAGTCCAGGGAAAATAGGTTTTGACCTCACACAATTTGCATTAAAATATTTTTCACCACAGTGCACTTATATAAAGTCCCTAGAATGACATACTAAGAATCTGAAAAAATCCAAGTGGTAGAAATATGACTAATTTGCATAAATCGTTATTCCCTTCCGCGCAATATATTTATTCCTATATTTGGGTATATTAATTTCTTTTTTGAAAAGTTTATTTTGGTGATTTTACTTGACATATCCTTACTTTTTCTAAAAGCATATAAGTGACTGAATAATTATGTGAACATAGTAAATATATTCAAAATGACAACTTCGTAAACCCATCAATGTGCGCACATTACACTGTCTCCAGATATCATCAAGTAGTCAGTATTGGTGAACTTCAAATTCACCAAGTTGCTTACTGGCACAGTCATCAGATTAAAACCTTATGGGAAATCATATGAACAATAACAACATTGTGATATTTAGCCCAGCAAACAAAAACTGGGTAAAATGGTGTGTCCATAAATTGGGCGAAAAAGTATTTAAAGGGTTGCCTAACATGGGAGACTTGAACAAGTTCAAGAAAGTCCCCAAAATACATTTTAACGTAGATATGTATTATTGTAAGCAACACAACTCTTTAATTTGGGGGGTTTCCTTGAACTTGTTCAAGTCTCTCACCTTAGGCAACCCTTCACCTATCTATTAACCCAATTTATGGACACACCATTTTCCCCCAGTGTTTGTTTGCTGGGCTAAATATCACAATGTTATCATTGTTCATATGATTTTCAATTAGGTTTTAATAGGATAACTGTGCCAGTAGGCAACTTGGTGAATTTGAAGCTTCTCAATACTGACGACTTGATGATATCTGGAGACAAGGTAAATGCGTGCAAGTTATAGGGTATAATTGTAGTCATTTTGGACCATTACTATATTTTCATAATTATTCAGTCACTTGCTTCAGAAAATGTTAGTGAAGTAAAGATGTGTAAGTAGAATCACCCAAATAAACTTTAAAAACAATAATAATAATAATATACCCAAATATAGGAATAAACATAATACGCTGCAGGGATTAACGATTTAAACAAACTAGTTATATTTTAACCACTTGGATTTTTAGACATTATTAGTATGTCATTCTAGGGACGTTATAGAAGTGCACTGTGGTGACAAATATTCTATTACAATTTGTGTGAGGTCAACAAAACAAAATTAAGTATTTTCCCTTGACTATTTATTCGTTCTAATTTGTTGCCAATTTCTAATTCTCTCCTGATCAACGTGGGTTTGATTGCGAAGCGTGTTCACGTCATTGTTCTTATCTCCCTTCACTCTTGGTGCAAAGTTACGACGATTCCTGGATCCAGGTGAACCTGATAGAAAGTACAGTGGTGTCTGGTGTCATCACAAAAGGCAACTTGGGTTACGGTGCATACGTAACGAAGTACAAGGTGGCCTATCAGACAGATGCTACATCTTCCCTTGAACACATGACTAATGCAATCGGAAACGTCAAGGTAATGTTCTTTTTATGTTGCTGCCTCGACCCGCAACATTTTGCCTTTTATTTGTATCATAAAATAAAGGCATCGGCGTACCTCACAACAGTTTTCGCCTTTATCAAGTTTGACCAATGGGGAAAAACTACCAAGAATGTTTACTTGAAATTTCCAAGTGAACAAAACAAATTGGCAAGGCGGGACTCGAACCTGCGACCTCCTGAATACCGAACCAGCGCTCTACCAAGCTATTTTGCCCTATGTTTGCGGTCTCCCAAATTGTCAGTATCTTTGTTTGAGGGCGCTAGTCGGAAGTCATAAACACCAGGATGCGGTGAGTAGGCCCCTCGAACCATTTGGGAGGCCGCCAACAAAATTTGTCTTATATCAATCAATTTCAAAACTGTATGCTAATTAAATAAGTCCAGTGTGTGATTGAGTCAAGCACACATCAGACTAATTCAGTTAGCATGAAGTTTGAAATTGATTAATTTCAGACAAAATTGATCTGTGAATGCTGCCTTTCTGCAACAGCTTATATACATTTAATCTATAATTAGAAAAATTTCTGAGACAATGTTTAAATAGAGTGACCAAATTTAGAATTGTATTCAAATTCACAAACTATCACAATTCATTTTGTCCATGGAAATTTGTCACACGCTTTTTATTCACCAATTCAATTTAGTCATTTGAATTTCAAAGTTGGGTCACTCCATTCAAACAATTACTCGGGCAATATTCGTCATTACAGATCAAATTCGTCTAAGCTGTTGCTTAGACAATTTGATTTGTAATGACAAATATTATCAACATGGTGTTACAAAATTGAATGATAATTGACTGCATTGGTTTGGTTAAAGCGTGTGATTTTTTTTCTGTGGCGAAAATTGAGTGTGAGATTTAGTGAATTTGAATTTCAAATGTTTTAATATAGCCGGGAAAACCTATAATTTCGAGGAATTACTTCCCCTCTTCCAGTATTGTCTCGCTTATACAAAATAATAAAACGTGTAATCTTTGCTTTTGTTGCAGGAGTTCAATGGTAACATCGATAACACCAACGCTGTAACTAATATGTTTGATAAGAACGTGACGGCGACTGTGGTGCGCATCGAGCCTACTGAATGGTATAATGCTGTTGTTCTGCAATTGGAGTTGCTTGGATGTCGCCCTACCTAATTTGGCTAAATAGACGATATTCAGAAACTAAGTACTATTTGCAAATTGCATTAAAATGAGGTTTTAACTAAAATTAATTACCAAACTATCCAAATTAACCGCTATAGACTCTACGCATTATGGCAGAGCCAGAGGGCAATGTTTTGCATCACCTTGACAAAATGTACAATGGTAAACATCCAGTGCGTTCATCGTGGCTGAAAAGCAAAACAAAGAACACCTCTGAAATACACTTAAAAAGTCCCAGGTCAGATTTGATCCGGATCAAAGTTCTATATGGGCCCGACACTTGTCCCACGATGAACGCACAGGATGTTTACCCTTGTTTGTCCAGGCGATACAAAACATTGCCCTCTGGCTCCGCGCAGAGTCGATCTATTTCTGGCTAATTTGGTAACGGATTCGAAGGTCTCATTTTAATGCAATATGCAAGCACTCAGTTACAGAATAGCATCGATTCTCATTTTGAATATGAATGCTGTTCGAGCGGATAATTAATTTGGATGGTTATTTTGTTAAAATGGCATGACGCAAGAGTATTTATTTTGGCTTAATCAGAAAACTAAATTGAACGATATTTAGACCAGCATTAACATTTGCGCGAAACCGAACGATGCGGTGATTAAATATTAGACCCATATTTGCCGAAATTGACCGAATTGTGGCAATAAATATGACTAAAACTTAAATGAACTATTTAGTGCGGTCAAACAATTTGCCCCTAAACATGGTTTTGCTGTGTGCTTATAGCTTGTGAGAAAAGAAACACATTATTGTATTAATTTTGAAAACGTTACTTTCCGTACAACTACAAGACGTCTAAATTATACTTTGATTATGATCATTTGGGAGTAAAGGTTACTTTAAAACCATTTTTGTTTAAAATGTTATCGTCTTACTCAGTAGTTCATTTTTATTCTTGTTTATCGAAATACCTAATATGTAAATACTTGTACCATGTAAACAAATCATATTTATCTTTAACATCTTTCTCTGCACGTCTATATCAGTTCATCTTAAATTTATGCACGAATATTAATAGTTGTGGTACTTAATATGATTACATTTAGCACAGTCAAAGTTACAAGAACAATGTACTCTAATTTGTATAAAGCGTTTGAAAAAAACGTTCATTTTCAAAGAAGTCCAAGAATATTTTTGAATTCTAGCCTCAACTTTCAATTAAGGTTAATGTTTAATCAACAAAATGTAATTATTCATCTGAGAAGACGAATTTGTAATTCAACTTTAGTTCATTTGTATTCCCAAGTCGCAAAAAGGAACATTTTGCCTCACTTTTAATTCAATATGGCCGACACGTGATAAAGGTTATGCAATTCATTCGCTGCAAAATTCGCCCGAATTATGTTCAACTTTTACGAATACTTTTCGTGATGTCACGAATCCACGTTTGCATTCGCTTCTATGCAGAGTATGAATTGGCCTTTACTAAAAGAAGAGGTTCGTCAACAATTATATAGCATTTTATAAGAAAATAAAAATAATGATACTCTTAGACATTCAACAAATTAAATATGGATATTCATAAAACATGTAGATGTTAGAAGATAATAACATTGTTGGCAATGTGGAATACTAAGTCGTAAATTTGTGGAATTCCTGGCTTTGAGAGTTGTAAAGAAGATTTTGTTTTAATGAATGGTGGCCTATTATTTCCAACATTGTAATTTTGTAATGCATGACTACGTATCGTTGGCAACAAACGTAGTTTGATTTTACGTCACTGCTCCAACGTCCCGGGTCAGATTTGATCCGGATCAGGGTTCATTAAGAGCCTGCCCCTTTTCCCGGTTAGAATGACACTTTTCCGGGTCAAAATAACCCCTAAAATAACCCCGAAGAGTCATTCTGACCCGGAAGAGTGTCGGGCTCATGGGACCCCGATCCGGATCAAATCTGACCAAGGACTTTTTATAGTGTATTTCAGAGGTGTTCCTTGTTTTGCTTTTCAGCCACGATGAACGCACAGGATGTTTACTATTGTTTATCCGGGCGATACAAAACATTGCCCTCTGGCTCCGCCCTTTAACGCACAGAGTCGATCTATTTCTGGCTTATTTGGTAATGGACTTGTAGGCCTCATTTTAATACAAAAGGCAAGCACTCAGTTTCAGAATAGCATCGATTCTCCTTTCGAATTGGAATGCTGTTCGAGCGGATAATTAATTTTGGTGGTTTTGTTAAAATTGCATGACGCAAGATATTTTTTTGGGGCGTAATCAGAAAACTAAATTCAACGATATTTAGACCAGCACCAACATTCGCGCCAAACCGAACGATGCGGTGATTAAATATTAGACGCATTATTTGCCGAAATTGACCAAGTTGTGGCAATAAATATGACTAAAACTTAAATGAACTATTTAGTGCGGTCAAACAATTTGCCCCTAAACATGATTTTGCTGTGTGCTTATAGCTTGTGAGAAAAGAAACACATTTATGTATTAATTTTGAAAACGTTACTTTCCGTACAAGACGTCTAAATTATACTCAAATTATATGATCATTTGGGAGTAATGGTTACTTTAAAACCATTTGAGGTTAACATGTTATCGTCTTACTCAGTAGTTCATTTTTATCCTTGTTTATCTAAATACATAATATGTAAATACTTGTACCGTGTAAACAAATCATATTTATCTTTAACATCTTTCTCTGCACGTCTATATCAGTTCATCTTAAAATTTATGCACACATATTAATAGTTGTGGTACTTAATATGATTACATTTTGCACAGTCAAAGTTACAAGAACAATGTACTCTAATTTGTATAAAGCGTTTGAAAAAAACGTTCATTTTCAAAGAAGTCCAAGAATATTTTTGAATTCTAGCCTCAACTTTCAATTAAGGTTAATGTTTAATCAACAAAATGTAATTATTCATCTGAGAAGACGAATTTGTAATTACACTTTAGTTCATTTATATTCCCAAGTCGCAAAAAGGAACATTTTGCCTCACTTTTAATTCAATATGGCCGACTAGTGAATAAAGACCATATTGAAGGGTATGCAATTCATTAGCTGCAAAATTCGTCCGAATTATGTTCAACTTTTACGAATACTTTTCGTGATGTCACAAATCCACGTTTGCATTCGCTTCTGTGTAGAGTATGAATTGGCCTTTACTAAAAGGAGAGGTTCGTCACAAATTATATAAAAAAATATAAATAGCGATACTCTTGGACATTACAACAATTAAATATGTATGTATTTATCATTATTTCAATATTCATAAAACACGTAGATAGAGATGACACTAGTAATAATTTGTCTAAATATTAGAAGTTAATAAAAATGGTTGGCAATGTGGAATACAAACTCGTAAATTTGTGGAATTCCTGGCTTTGAGAGTTGTAACGGAGATTTGTTTTAAAGCTAACATTTGTCCCATTATTCAAGAAAATGTTGGGGAAATTTGAACTGAGCACATGGCCAACATGCCACACCATGCACCTAACACACCTGGCTTCTCTCACAGCCCACAGTAATTTCCAGCCAAAATTCCCCCAAATATTTCACAAAATATACCTTAAAGGTGACTACAAAAATGCCATATTGCAACTCCAAATACATGACGACAAAGAAGATAATTTTAGACGAGGCAACTCTCCAACAAAAAAACAGCTAACATTACATATAATAAGACACAAACGAAAAAAACAACATGCTTGGATCGAGGCGGGGCAGCAACTGATAAAATCAGCACAGAAAAAGATACAAGTACCTAGCCCAGCGAGGGCAGCATAACATTAATTAAAAATAAATGGCGCCCTCTTTGTGATTATCAAACAAAATTTGTTACAATTTCACAATACTTGGCACCTTCGATTGAATCAGGGCTTAAAGAAAATATCCTTAAATTATATATTTATATTATATGATATTCTCCGTGACTTAAACAAAATGAATTGGATTAAACCACATCTAAATAACATTACTAACTCTTCTTATATTTGAATAAGATTAATACTGCTGCAAACTGCTTACTGGCTGGAATGACCTGAAATATACAAATCAAATAAGTTAAGAGGGCCTAATATTTCGATCTTAACAAGATCTTCTTCAGAGACTAAATGACTGTGTACAAGAAACAAACATATATAGGGCAATGTACAGCATGATGCACATCATGGGCGCTGAAAAAACACAAAAGAAACAAAGCACAGAGTTCAATGGAACAAACAACAAAAGGAGGATTAGGCTGAGGGATTAAAGGGTGAGGTCAGTGTGGGTAGGATCAAAGGCGGGGTAGGAACAAAAACAGAAAGGGTAAAGCCACAAGGAAAGGGGTCCAGGGTGGAGATCAAAGGGAAGAACTAACAAATAAGTATGTGAATAAGATTAATACTACTGCGAACTGCTTACTGGCTGGAAATAAGTATGAATAGGAGTAATGAGGATGGGGGGGGGGGGGGGGGGGGGGGTTTGAGGAAAACCAGAGAAGTGAGAACAAACAAAAACAAAAACAAAATTCTGGCAAGGAATGAATCTGAAACAGATGACAAATGGAGAAAAAATAGAAGTTAATCATTTCCTATGATGTTAAGCCCATGAGGTTGAATAGTCCGAAGACGATTCATCCAGACTTTCTCCCGGCTGAGGCGGACTGAGTCTTTCCGATGGCCAAGTGATTCTATGCCCTGAAGAATCATATCAGAAATGCAATGGTTAGGCTGGTTAAAGTGATGTCCTACAGGGGTATCCAGTTTCTTGGTGTTGACAGTCGATCGATGACCGTAGAAACGCTTTTTTAGGGCATTTTTGGTCTCTCCGACATACTGAACTCCACAAAACCTGCAAGAGATGAGATATATGACGTTAGATGTACTGCAAGTGATGTTACCAATAATTCTATGAGTAGTACCAGAAGAGTTACCAGAAAAGGAGTCAGACTCCTGAATGTGGATCTGGCAGACCACACATCTAGAGCTGCACTTGAAAGTTCCGTGCTGGATGGGGGGAGATGCATCCAAGCTGGGAACTTCGGCTCGAACAATGAGGTCTCGTAGAATTTGAGGGCGTCTATAGGCCAATACAGGGCTGTCGGGGATGGCCCGGACAAGGCGATCTGAAGTGTGGAGAATGTGATGGCTGTCGTTGGTGATTTTGCGAAGGGAAGGGAGACTGGGGTGAAATTTAAAGGTAGTCACCAGGGGGATCATGGGTTTGGCATTAGCCTGGGGGGCCTTTACCTTTAGAGCCAAATTTCTGGGTACGGCTTCTTATATTTCCCAGTATTAAACCTTTGATAAAACCTCATCTCATGAATTTTACAGGACACCGACAACAAAATGCAGATGGGAATTATTCCAGGTTTTCGTGCGTTTCTAAACTACATTTCAAATCATTTGCACTATTCCGTTTGCGGAAATCTTAAACAGTTTACTAATAGTTGGCAAGACGGTAGTATAATGCACGCTAGGCCGCAAGTAGCGGCCCCCCGCAGTGCGGCGAGTCTCTGCCTCGATTTACGTCATACCCCTGTTAATGAGGCTTCCCTATGAAGGGTGGAGTGGTTTGACCAAATAAACACAACCTCGCACATAATCTTGTTGTCCACATTATACTTTATTGATTTAAGCAACAATAATTTAAACAAAAAGCTTATTACATGTTTCCTTAAATGTCTATGTCGCTTACACTCGCACAAAGTTTTCCATGCACACTATTTGTTTTTATGTTCCTCGTCTTCGAAACATCCTCGACACAGTTTCAAAGGTAGAATACACCATCGGTAATTGCTTGAAGTGTCATGAATAGTTGTACATGACTTAGGTAGGATATACACCATTGGTAATTGCTTGAATTGTCATGAATGGGTGGATGTAAAGATATGTGTACCATTGGTAATTGCTTGAATTATCAGGAATAAGTGAATGTAAAGGTAGGATACGCCATTTTAAGTTAATGCTTGAATTGTCATGAATGGGTGGATATAAAGGTAGAATACACCATTGGTAATTGCTTGAATTTTCATGAATGGGTGGATGTTAGAAGTGCAAAAAAATACAGCGCGAACAGCGACCTCACTCAGCTTTACCTTACATACGCACTGTGGACATTCCTTTGTCTTCGTGTAGTTAACAAACTTTGACTAAATACTCATTTTTCTCGATCGCTTCCCCAAAACAAATTTACCCTCAAATTTGGATTATGGGCCTCTTAGCTGTCCCTTCTATCTTTTCTATATATAACCCTAACCCGTTTTTCCTCTAGCGCTCTTTTTCGGAAACTGAAAAACAGATTGTGGACGTGTGCAAGTCCACACACCGTAACCTCTTCCCGCATCGTGTGGACCTATATTGTTCGGAGGTCCACAGTGCGTATGCAAGACTAACTCACTTATGCAACTCAACTGAAGACGACTGATCGCCGTGTTTCAAACATCCATCACATCTTATGTTCGTCCTTATTTGTACTATATTTTTTTAGCGCACGACCTCGTATGCGAATACAGATAAGTATAGGCGGAGTATAGGCGGGGCTAAGAGATGTGGAGTGTCCAATCACACCTTAATTGGTTAAAGGGGCTCGTTACCCTGAAATATTTAAAAATTGTATGATTTAGATTGCTCACTTATCCTATTTTAAACATCCTGTTGACAGAAAACCAACCTAACGTCTTATCGTCGGTTTCCCAGAAAAGAAACAAAAAGTTGTTTACATTTGACGCTGCAGTTTAGGGTTATTCGTAGACGCATTTCCGGGCGTCATAGAAATACAATTCAGACTGTGTGTGTTCTAGAACAATAACGCTTGTCTAGGTTTTATCATTGTCTATATTGTCTGCGACTGGTGGTAAACTGTAGTAGGCACACAGGTTTTCAAAGGACACGTGTGACTGGAAATACGACAAGTGATCGCGGTCCATGAGTTATATTATATTAGATGACGCGGTCCGTCATTTTGGTTCAAACATTTGGTTCTATAAAATGGCGGACCGTTAATTGTCACGAAATTAAACCAAAACCACGCAATTTGAAAGAATAGTTGGTGAATCTTTATATTCTACTTTTACAAAGCTTCACAACCATACCATTTTATGTTTATATGTGAAAATGTATCCCGACGTCATAAAATTATACGTAGCTACGTTGCAAACCACGACACAATGGCGAAGATTCAGCGTCGTTTGTCGTCTGAAGATCTGTGGTGTTGTTTGAATTCTGCAGCGGATACATTATTTATCGAAGATTTTCAACCTAAGCATTGGAAGGCCTCAGAATCATGTCTTCGTGGTCACAATTTCATTTTATTCATTTATTATTTCTCAGGTAAAAATACATACATGTTTAAGACACAAAGAACAGTACAGTCAATAAAAAAATTAATGATTGTACACAAACATATTGATAACACAACTGAAGGATTGCCAAAAGCGAACTTAATCAATATCTAGTGGCTCTCCTGAAATGCTATCAAGTACAAAAACAAAACACTAACATTCTTATGATACAAACACTTAGCGACTAAGATAACAGTTGACAGTTAGAACAAAAGCTGAATTTACACATACACAACTTAAACGATTACAACTTTAAAAACTATTGTTTTGTTTGTAAAAGAAATTATATAAAATGCACCCTTACCCAGCATTTTATAGAAAATATATGCAATTGGTACATTTATAAAACCTAAAACGTTACAAACATAAATTCTAAGCAGTTTTTTATTAGGGTATCAAGTGAACCCGGGATCAATAAATGTTGTCTAAGCGAGTTTGTAAATGATGATACTCTAAAAACAATGTCTTGGACAGATGTCGGTAATGCCTCCCATAATCTGGGAAATCTATGAAAAAGAGAGTTATGAGCAGCATTACACCTGGCTCTTTGGTGATGAAACTTCACAACATCGGTGTGTCTAGCATTAACAACAATGTAATTATCGAATGGAATGTCTAGTTTGTTATGCAAACATTTAAGAACAAACACAATTGAAACAAAGTGAAGTATGTTGTTTAGAAGGGGTAAACCCAGTTGGACACACCTATCAGTATAATCAAACGATGTTTGAATTTGCCGACAGGCATGGGTAATTCATCATTTTTCAGGTAGCCAGCGGCCCTATTCTGCTAGCTGGCACACATACGTCGGTTAGGCACATAAACTACATGTACAGATAGTTTTGACCATAACATTGTCAACATTCAAGCAAATCATACCCAGCAAAATCAAGCCAGACAGTCCGGGGACAGTTCCAACCCACATAATGTACACTTCCTCAAAAGCCTTCGTTAAAATCACTCCATACGAATCAACTACTACTACTAGCCCGATAATCTCCGCTATTTTGAGCTAACCGTGTTAATGTTATGACCTTTCACCGATGACTCTAAACATACATTTTCTATGCAACGACCCACCAATAAGAAACGGGTCAGCTTTGAGGCTATTACTATTAACAAAATGAGCACCACCCCCAAAACCTCACACGGATGTATGTCCCTACGTCGTCTGGCGCCTCGACTTCACTCCTATAGGAAAGCGCATATGTAAACAAAGCTATGAAGTCATTACCTCTCAGGTCTATAAGCTCAAAGTAAATGCTGTATTTTAGTAAAACAACACGAAATACATTAAACGTTCTTTTGTATCCTGCCCTGTGGATTAATAGTGGGTCAATAAAAATGTAAACAAAATATAACGAAAGCCAAACGTAGAATGTGTAACAAACATAGGTATGGTTTGAAAGATAAATCTTTCCACTATAAAAATGAGACATCGTCCCAATCTGATGTTTTACAGAGTAACGAGTAATTTCCCAAGAGAGGTCAAATTGACATGGGACCAAGTTGTTCGATTGTTGTTGGGATACTGTGTGTGCGTTGCAATGTGTACAAGCTGTTGGTGGTTAGCAGGTATAAACGGATGTGTCAAATTTCTATCCGTCCTGATGCTAAACATGTTCAGTACGTAAACATTTTGTTTACTCGCTAAAGACAGTTTTTGCAGTGTAGGTCAGGCAATTATCCACACAGAGGCTAGTAGGCTACCTTTGTCACAGTGCCTACAATTGATAACCTGGCCCCATGGTCAATTTGACGTCTCTTGGGAAATTACTCATAACTCTGTCAATAATTATCAGATTTGATATCTCATTGTAAAGTGGAAAGGTGTATCTTTCAAACCATACCATACCTATATTATCTATGTTGATTGTACATTATGTGTGTAAGTGTAACACTCAATTATTTGTGTTTACATTTTTGTGGACACACTGTAGTAGGTTGTACTCGTAGGACACTTGTTGGCAGACACAATTTACAGAGATGTAACCCTTGAGGGTCTTTATTACAGACCCTTTGCGTGCCAGCCATCTTATCAGTGCAGTCCTTTGCTCAAAGAGGTTTATGTAAGAGGTGTTTACAAAAGCAAATTTAATTTTAAATACACATGTACCGTTTGTAGCATAGGTATTATGCCTGCGATTTTTGTTCTTTCTTTATATTTTGTTTGTTAATTTGTTTGTTTGGTGTTATATTTAGCTGTTCGAACATACCACAAAAACAGTGGCCCTTTACGACAACACTTTTCGTGAAAGACGCAGTCCACACTCAAAAATAACTCCTTGGTCAGATTGACCCAGAATTTGCATCCAAATTTGCACTGTCATTTTACGCCCTTTTTTCGGGTTAAATTTACTCTTTTTTTAGGTAAATTTGATCCCCAAAAGGTTTCTATTTGACCAGCAATATGACTGAGCAAATGTGGATGCAGATTTTGGGTCACTCTGACCCAGGAATTTAAATTATTTTATACAATTCCAAGATGGCTGCTGCAGTCGGCAGTCGGTTTTGTGAAAAACAAAAATGAATTCTTGTTTTCATAGGTCAACTCGGCATTTCCAATCTTTATAATTACAGGTCATCACTCTGGCAGTTAAAATTAAAGCTGGAAGTCTAAATGAATTTATTGTAATAATTTACAACCATACCAGATTGATTTATATGTTTATTATTATTCATTGGTTTATATATAGGCCTATAAACAAAAACGCTTCTAAATGTATCATTCATCCATACATTCGGTTCGAAAGAAATCAATTCGCTGATATAAGAGCTTTCACCAGTAATTTTAGAGGTGAAACATATTTACTATCGGTTTTCGTGACACAACGTTAAAAGCAAAATGTTTGATTGCAATGTCGCATCACACCTGGTGATACATCTTGACTGAGTACCAGTCAGCCACTGCCAGCTGCCCATCTGATGTGAATGTGATTCCTTGGGGCAAGTACAGACCCTGTGCAATGCACTTGAGAAAGCCACCTTGAGGGTCATAGTGGTGGATATGGCCCGTGTTATTACCAGTATGCATTGTAACATAGATGCCTGAGCTATCAGTGTACACACCGTTGCAGTGCTGTACTGGTTGACCATTGATGATGGGTTTGATGGTGCGCCGTGTAGTACCATTGCCATCAGCAACATTTACTGTCTGTGACTCTGAACTGATGACAATTCTATCATTGCTGTCTACAGCCAGATAGTGAGGTTCAACCTCGATTGGTATGGTACGTAGGAGCTCACCATCAGTGGGGCTGTGTTCAGTCAACACCAGCCTCTTGGCATCACCTACTACGATGGTACCATCATTCTTGACAGCTACACCGTAGAGGTTAACTGCGGTCTTACCGACCTCACTCGGTGGCACTGTTAGGAACTCGTAGGCCAGCGTGTTGTCGCTGTTGAACACCTTCACATGGGATGCGCCTCCCTCGACGACCACCAAACGATTGTTGGTGCGTGTAGCTGTGATGCCGCATGTATCTGTAGGAGTCATGATGTCAAAACAAACGACATTATGCAGTTATTACACAATCCTTTCAATACAGACATTCTTGAAAGAGTGAAAACTGCAGTAGAAAATAATGTCTGTCAATGAATACATTGTTAATGTTTGGTAAACACGCTTGAGAAATCACTGGATTTTATAATTCATTTTGCATGATCTTGTTATGTTTGGTGTTTATCTATTTTATGCCCCAGATTGTGGGGCATAAAATGCTTCACTGTGATATTTATCTTTCTTTGTGAATAATGGGCGATATGCCAACGAGTGATAAACATACACTGCAAAAACTGTGTTTAGCGAGTAAGCACCTTTTTAAACACTTTCTTGTTATCAGTTTGTAAATATGTTTACATGCTAAACATGTGGATGGATAATGTTTAGTTATTGAACATTGATGTTTGTAGGACATGGGTGTTTAGCTGCTAAACATGTTATTGTTAACTGTAAGTGTTTACTCGGTAAATACAGGTTTTGGAGAGTAAACCCCCAAATACCGATGTTTACGCAAACATATTTTTCACCCATAGTATTAATGCTTTTTTCACTCTAACTATCAGATGTATTTTTCTTAGACTTTTTCAAAGAGCTTCAGGAATAAAGCAAATCAAATGTCCATTTTTGGTTTGTCCACCTTTGACGTTTTATTCTTTTATGGAATACATTGTACATTGAGATAGTAAATCATTCCCTTGTCTTGAATACCAACTTATTCAATAGATAGATTTTTAACATTTTTGTTTTACCTTATTTACCTTATTTGTTAAGACTTTAAATACAGAGAATATTAGTGATACCGAAGGCAAATTGTTCAAGTGCATAATTTCGCAGATGGCATGTCATTTTAACTTACATCCTTGCATTGGGATTTTGCTTTTCTGGTTGCCATCGATGCTGCAGATCACAACTCGTTGGTTGTGGTTGTCAGTCACTGCAATCTCATCAGGTTGACGAGCAGCAATGCCACAAGCCCCAATGAACTCTCCTGGACCGCTTCCCTGTCTACCAAACTCACCACACAGCTCCCACTTGCCTTCCATCACCACCACCTCACCCAGATTGATGTCACCAACCCCCTCACTCTGCTTGAACTTCAGAAATGCCAGCCTGTCATCAACTCTAGGAATAGCCTGACCGGCCAACAGTTTCAAGTCTTTGCTGATTGTAGGATAGAGTGACAGGAAGTCACTATCCGATGCAGTCCTTGTCACCTCTCTAGCTGTATCTAGTGAAAACTGAAACCTCTCCACAGCTAAGCTCGCGGTTTTCCTACATTCTTCCAGTTTTTGCTCACGATCCGTTCGGATGTTTTTGATGTCGTCAAGGATGCGATTTTCCTGAGCCGTTACCTCTGCTCGTATCTTAGCTGCTCTGTCTTGCACTTCAGTCCTGACCCTCTTGGCTGTGACACTCAAATCTTCTTTCAGTCTTGAGGCTTTCTCTTGTGATTTCTGCAGTTCTTTTAAGGCGTTTTCAAGTGGAGAAAACAGTTCACCCAACGACTCCTTGTATGTTGATGTTGCTAGATTTTTGTCAATATACACGTGTTCTGGCATACGGTGGTCGAGGACGGTACAATCTCGGCAAATGAGCACTTCACACGTGGTACAAAAGAACCGTGTCGCTTCGCCCTCATGGATCGGACATTTTGGATGTTGTTTCGGATGTTTCTTTGTCAGTGTAACTTTTCCCTCTCGAATGTCCTTCAGTGGAGTCACCTTGTGGTTTGACATTACTGGGAATCGAAGATGCATTTTGCTACAGGCTGAGCACACATTCTGGTCGCAATCCAGACATCTATGTGTTGCCTCATTGGCTTCCTCACAAATACCACACAAAATACCAGCATCACCCAAGCTCACTACCTTCTCCTGAAGTTCAATCTCCTCAACCAAACCGATTAGATGAAAGTTGGTTTTCAGACCCTGCACCCCCGCCTCTGGAAGTTTTGTCTCCTGTCGACACACGGGGCAAGGTATCTCCGTACAGCCCTGGTGCTTCGTGCTGTAGTATTTCAGCAGACATTGCTCACAGAAACTGTGCAGGCATTCTAATATCTTTGGCTGTTGATATCTCTCTTGACATACGCAGCACTCTAGAGCTGAACTTACTACCGGTCCAGTTGCCATTTGTTTTGTCTGGGAAAAAGAATAATAATGTGTTCATGTATTTATTAATATGGATCGATAGCCAGAGCTCTAGATGTAAACCTTTCGTCCTATCTTTAAAGTTGAGTCGGATACAAAAGTGTTGGCTTTCCCACGTAAAGGATTCAGGGCACCGTGCAAAGATCTTCCGGCAAAAGTGGCAAACCAAAAAAGCAACACTTTTGTAACGGACTCCACCGGAGATTACTCCGATCCCGGTGAGAGGGTAAACAAAACGCAGGTTATTCTAGGGTCTCTCTCCAGCCAGGGCTGGGTTTATTGCCGCCAGCTGCCTGCAGGATACCTGCACAAACTGTGAAAGATTGTGCAGGCAGTCAAACAAGATCATTAGGTAGACAAATTGTTATACATGTACAAATATGACTGACATCTGAAAGAATATCAATCAATATACGTTAAGGAGAAATGACGAAAAAGTGGACATTCTTTGATTCGAATGGGCGAGGACGCGCAGCGTCCGAGCCCAATTTGAATCAAAGAATGTCCACCTTTTGAGTCGTTTCTCCGACTTAAACTACGTCCCTTTTACACCCATTGTCAATATTTCAAAGGAACAACAAGTGTCAATTCTTACTAATGCTTTAAAGTATGAGACGATTTAATTCCATTGTTCAGTGATGCAAGCTACTAAGGAATGTGAAAGCTTTGTCCTGTCTAGTCTCCGTGTTGCGTAACCAAACAAGTGAATAAAGGTTGGGTAAAATGAGGGTGTTTAAAATGCCCAGTACATTCGACTTCGAAGTCATTTGATGCCATACATTGTTGTACGTCGGGTGTGTCTCTGCTAACTCCGCTAATATGTCTTCCAGTGAGGATCCGTACATATTTTTGAGTAGGAATACGTTGGGAGATATGTTGTGTCACTTCAAGAACTGACTCGCCAATTTATTTTGATGGTGATTTACACCAGTATTTTGGGACATATTCGATGAGGATTTATATTCCAATGAGGATTTATACTAAAGCGGCAAATTCAGAGGTGAAGAAACTTCCTACTACTCGTGGCTGATTTGGACCCCTAACGGATCAGGTAATAATGGAAAATAAGCAAGAAAAGGAAACAAGAACTTGTTATTCCCAACATTTGGCTTAGCTCTCCTCAGCAGCTCATTTTGGCCTAATATTTTTACCAATTTTAGCCCTTTTTATGGTGTAACAATATCGTCAGTAGTCATTATTCCGTGTCGAAAGTATACCAGCCTTTTGTTAAACCCTGAACGGTTTCATTATCACACGTCAAACCAGACTCGGAACAAAACTAATTTCTGTTGGTTTTTCTGCCGTTTTTGCTACACAGGTATACGACAGGACAGGACAACATGGGCGAGTTAGCGAATGTAAAGTACATGTACGTGTTATACGTATACCAGCCCTTTTAAAGTTGTGCATTAGTAGTACTTTTTAGGACCTTCGAACGTATGACATAACTATGACCTATCTCCGTCGAAAATTATTCCCATTTACAAGAAATGTACATATTTTAAATTGCAAACCATCGCTTCGACCTTGCTAATAAAAAGGTTTATCCTCCATTTGTTTTCTTAGTCGTAATAAGTTCTTGGGCCATTTTCATTTTCGAATGTTTTAGACAAACCTTGATGCAATTTGTTACATGCGGTTTGGCGCATCCATTTTATTTTATTTTTGTTATTGTTGATATCCCAGGTTGTGGCAAATCTGTGCAACAAGGCTTTTGGACGAACCACTCCATACGATCGAGCATGGCAAGATCTCGTCTCTACAACAAGGGCTTCGGTGGCCAGAACCAGTGAGGACCATAGGAGAGCAGTCAGCCGGGCTGAAACCGCATAAGCGCGTCGACACGGCAAAGAGACCTCAAGACAATTAACTGTTGAAAACTGTCAACATAGCTCTTACTAAGTTGTAATAAATATAACAATAGCAATTTCTGTGTCCACTGAGTCGTTTTTTTTTCTGTTAATTCTTAAAATAATGTACAGTTAACTGTACATTCTTTAAAATAATCGACACTTTTCTGAATAGAGTGACGTCACAAGAGTAGTTTAATAAACGTGAATGCATGATTTATACTTCAAATGCACATTATTACAAATAAGAGTGACTAGTATTACTGTATCCAAATTATTGTACATTGTACCTTAATTTGTCTCAACATGTCCCCTTTTTCCAAAAGGCATTCCTTTCAATAAATATCACCATCAATCATCTAGATCTATTAATTTCACCATCATTACATAATCCAGATTGTTTAGGCTACAAAGATGCCACAGAAACCATGCAGAAGGGATATAGGACACACTATACACACATCGCTAGGCCCAGGTGCATGTATTCATACACAGAAAGTACACGCCCATTCCAAAGTCCAGCGCACTAGCGACAACCATGCAACCCACCACAACCAGCAATGTATTATACACAATATAATTAAATGATTATGATTCTGATAACTGCTTCCACAAATCACCTCATACAGCACGTACATATTGTACAACGATGTGCTATGGCAAAAACGCACCGCACGGCAACTGTCACCGCTAAACTGTTGACACTTCACAAGTTTTTAAACTCCAAAATAACAGTTGTTTGTACCAAGTTTCACCTAAAATGTACAATAGGCATTAGCTATAAACCTAAGCGGATAAACTGGAAATAACAATAGACAAGTATCATTAATTTGTCATTCAGAAAATCTAGATTGTAATATTCAGTAAAAAAAATGACGTTCTCACCTGTGAAAGATTTCGTAGGTAAGAAGTCTAGGGTCATCAAACTTTTACATGCACATGTCAAAATAAAGGGCGCCACCGTTCAGCGGGGAGATACAACACAACTTACACAGCAAGAGCTAAAAACACCCCCTCACACTACCTTCAAATCATGCAACTTCGGAACCAGAGAAGTACATTCAGTAATTCAACAACGAAAGAAGACGCCACAAACAGTGTATACAGTCTATCTATTTATTTCTCTACCTATGTGTATATTTGCCTATTTTTTTAATTTATTTTTAAAAACATCTTCCAGAGGGAACTGTATCAATTCCTTTAGGGAACTACTGCTACTGGGCGAGTTTTCATGTAACATCTCTATGAGGAAACAGCATACAAACATTGAAAACGGGTCCTTTTTGCATCTATCGCCAGCACGACATTATTCAACAGTGTACACCTGTAAGGTCTATAATCGTGTCCGTTAGCGGCGGGTGCACACACTGCGTAAACAGAATACGCTATACGTGCACAATCAAATATCGAATCCATGTCGTTTTTGCTAAAAACGACTGAATTCGAAATTGGTTATACACAAGAATAACTCAAAAACGCCCAGTTTTTAAAGTGTGGATGGATATCCTACTTGTATATATGCTCTTTTCAATTAACATTGTAGCCCAACTGGGGGATTCCATGGACAAAGTGTCCCTCAAATTTGTTTGGGTTTGAAAATTCTAACATTCTAAATGCAAAAAGGTTAGGCCTAGAAACAAACAAAGTTTGATAAATGACTGGAGGCAAGGGACAATGGCATTAAGTGTCTTTTATTAAATAGGTCCTGTACAAAAGCGCATATTGGGACAGGATTGTTTTTATATCAAGCTCAGTCGACTACATGTGTATATATCATACACACTCGGTCGATTACCCCGTTTATCGATTTGTAGGACGCATATTGTTGCTATTATTAATATTATTATTTTCGGCCAAATTGCAAACATACAACAAGCAACCCACAAAATAAACAGATTCAACTAAACAAAACAACCCAATTCTAGCTGAGTGGCCAGGATTGACAAAAGTATAATAAAACACTGTGACTCGAAAGCCTGTCAATCCTTACTCGAATAGTAACATACAAACAAATACAATATATAAATAAATATTGTAAAGAAATTACAACTTTAAATGATATTAGGAATGAATAGCATTGATTGGATGTAGTGATTTATTACAAAGAGAAGTTGTCCCCAAAAATTAATTATTGCGAGCTGTTGACGTCTGTCGACCGTTTAGACGTACGCGTACACATTTTTACACTTATAGTAATAGTGCCGTTCAAAACTTGCCGGAGTTTACCTAATTTACAGCGATAAAGTAGGGCCAATTGCGTTCTAAAACGGTCAGGCAATTCCAAGCGTCTTTAACTTTCAAAACCTCGTCACATGGTTCAACATTTGCAAACGTCGTCACATGGTTCAACTTTTGCAAACGTCTTAGTTCAACTTTTCAAACGTCGTGGTTTAACTTTCAAAACGTCTGTGGTCTAACTTTTCCAGACGACGCACTTCAACTTTAGTTCAAAACATCGTGGTTCAACTTTCAAACATAATACTTCAACTTTCAATACTATGATGGGCCTGAAGGGCCCTAACCCTAGTTTTTAAGGTAAATTTATGAATCTATTTCGTGAAAACCCTGTGGAGACCTATTCATCTATAGAAATGTACCCAGTATAGACCTTTTGATTCCCATTGTTCCCATTGTGAATACGGCACAAGACTACTTTGCGGGGACCCATAAGTGAATGTTACGGGCACGTAAGATTTGCGTTAAGTGGTATTCACAAAACACCCTTAAGCCCCTTTCACACTAGACGATTTCCCCGGCAATTCCCCGGAGAATTGCCGGGGAATTTCGGTCGGTCTGTTCACACTGCCAAAGAAATCCCCGGGAAACTGCTTTTCCCCGGGAAATATTTACCCCTGCTCGGGAGTAGGGTTAAAGGAGAAATCCCCGGGGTTTAACGTTTTTCCCGGGGAAAAGCAACTAGTGTGAACGTCGCAGGGTTTGAACTTACCCCCACCTTTTTGCGTCCACGGTGAATCTCGAAAGGTCACAGGGTCAAAAATAGCGAGCCAAATAATTCGCGCGGTGACTTAGTATTGTAATGCAGTACCTTTCAAACTTGTCGTAAATATATTTACAGTTAAGTACAAAAGACAAATAATAACTCTTGAAAATTATACAAATTATTTTATTTTAAAGAATATGAGCAAAATGAATGGTTTTAATATTTAATAAAAGAAGTGTCGTGAACAAGACTGTGTTTAGCTTCCTTCTCGTGTACGTGTATTTATAATTTCCCGGGGTTTGATGGCCAGTGTGAAACGACCGTGCAGATTCCCGGGAAATAAGTGTCCCCGGGAGTTACAAAATGGGTCTAGTGCATGTGAACGGTTGCTGGGGTGTTGGTGGGGTAAAAAATCCCCGGGAATTTCCCGGGGATTTATTTCCCGGGGATTGGCTCTGCAGTGTGAAAAGGGCTTTAGAGTTTCCTTAGCGGACTCGCATTCTGCGGGCAGCCGCAAGTGAAAGTGTGGCAACAAGTCAGGTGATAATTTAATAAAAACGACATGTGTACTGTGCACAGCGTTCATACATGTACATGTACACCAAAATGCACGCGGAGTGATAATTATATTACTGCTGAAAGTGAAAGAAAGTGTGGTCAGGCACAATAACGATGCTCAACAATCCAACAAAATTTGTATAACTGTTATAACTGTTCAAGTAAAATTAAGACTCAAAATGAAATCTTACCAAACTTGTGCAGACAGAGCCTAGCCACCTATGACGATTTTAGTAAAAGCCTTCCTTTAGTATGTCCTGACTTTCTAAATCTCTTGGGAAAGTAATAATTTCCGCAAAAAAATTCCCTTATGAGAGTGCAGTTGCTACACGTATTACAATTCTTGAAACCGATGGTTGGCTGATTCCACTCAAGTCCCTACAATACACTAAGTTAAACATTTCCGGTGGCAAATTATCTCAATGCACACAGATCCTGCAAGGATGCCGGTATGGCCTACGATCTCTGGGTGGGATGTGCTACAGCATCGTCGATTAGGTCGACTACTTGTAAGATAACAGGCCGAGACAATCTATATATTTTATAGAGTTCTTTATCGTTGTAAGAATCTATTGGCTGAAACCGGTCACGGAAAACCCGCTGCAGCCGAAGAGCACGTTGTTCAACTTCCTGATTCAAAAATACCGCTATATGATTAAGTGCCGCTATTTTGGCGCTCGAGACACTCCACGGAGGTTGCAGGATGTTTGCGGGACGTCTGGAGGTGAATAAGGACCCAGGACATCAAACTAAGTAGAACCACACACATTTTTTTTTGTTCCCAAACTGGTACCACGAATTTCATTTTCTGAGTATACTTTTGGGTCACGTAACATGGCCTATAGTAGATGACGCGGTCCGTCAGTTTGTGGAGTCAAAATTTTGGTTCTATGAAATGGCTGACCGTTATTTTTCACAACATTTAACCAAAACCACGCAATTTGAAGGAATAGTTGTGTGAATCTTTACATTCTACATTTGAAAAGCTTCCCAATCATATCCATTTTATGTTTATACCTGAAAATGGTATATCCGACGTCATGAAATTGTACGTAGCTACGTTGCATGTAAACCACGACACAATGGCGAAGATTTAGCGTCGTTTTGTCGTCCGAAGATCTGTCGTGTTGTTTAAATTCTGCAGCAGATGAATTATTTATCGAAGATTTTCAAACCAAGCATTGGAACGCCTCAGAATCATTTCTTGCTGGTCACGGTTTCATTTTTTCATTTATTATTTCTCAGGTAAAAATACATACATATTTAAGTCACAAACAACAGTACAATAAAAAAATAATGATTGAACACAAACAATATTGATAACACAACTGAAGGATTATCAAAAGCGAACTTAATCACTATCTAGTGGCTCTCTTGAAATGCTACCAAGTACAAAAACAAAACACTAACATTCCTATGATACAGACACTTTATAGCGACTAAGATAACAGTTGACAGTTAGAACAAAAGCTAAATTTACACATACACAACTTAAACGATTAAAACTTTAAAAACTATTGTTTTGTTTGTAAAAGAAATTATATAAAATGCATCCTTACCCAGCATTTATAGAAAATATATGCAATTGGTACATTTATAAAACCTAAAACGTTACAAACATAAATTCTAAGCAATTTTTTATTAGGGTATCAAGTGAACCCGGGATCAATAAATGTTGTCTAAGCAAGTTTGTAAATGATGATACTCTAAAAACAATGTCTTGGACAGATGTCGGTAATGCCTCCCATAATCTGGGAAATCTATGAAAAAGAGAGTGATGAGCAGCATTACACCTGGCTCTTTGGTGATGAAACTTCACAACATCGGTGTGTCTAGCATTGACAACAATGTAATTATCGAATGGAATGTCTAGTTTGTTGGTTAGGCACATAAACTACATGTACATATAGTTTTGACCATAACATTGTCAACATTCAAGCAAATCATACCCAGCAAAACGAGCGAAATCAAGCCAAATAGTCCGGGGACAGTTCTAACCTACATAATGTACACTTCCTCAAAAGCCTTCGTTAAAATCACTCTATACGAATCAACTACTACTACTACTAGTCTGATAATCTCTGCTATTTTGAGCTATCCGTGTTTAATAATGTTATGACCTTTCACCGATGACTCTAAACATACATTTTCTATGCAACGATCGACCAATAAGAAACGGGTCAGCTTTTAGGCTATTATTACTATTAGCAAAATGAGCACCACCCCCAAAACCTCACACGGATGTATGTCCCTATATACGTCGTCTGGCGCCTCGACTTCACTACTATAGGAAAGCGCATGTATAAACAAAGCTATATGAAGTCATTACCTCTCTATACCCAGCACGACATGTGGCAGAGGGGTACCCCCCTCTTATCCCTATACTTTATACACACTCAACACTATTGTAACCTAACCCGCCCCCCCCCCCCCCTTGAAACCTAAAAGGAATTTCTGAGATTCCGGGAACACAATGGTCAACACAAAAGAGGGGGGTTTGCTCTGCCACATATCGTGCTTCATATGTACCTCTCAGGTCTATAAGCTCAAAGTAAATGCTGTATTTTAGTAAAACAACACGAAATACATTAAACGTTCTTTTGTATCCTGCCCTGTGGATTAATAGTGGGTCAATAAAAATGTAAACAAAATATAACGAATGCCACACGTAGAATGTGTAACAAACATAGGTATGGTTTGAAAGATAAACCTTTTCACTATAAAAATGAGACATCGTCCAAATCTGATAATGTTTGACAGAGTAACTAGTAATTTCCCAAGAGAGGTCAAATTGACATGGAACAAAGTTGTTCAATTGTTGTTGGGATACTGTGTGTGTGTTGTAATGTGGACAAGCTGGTGGTTGGCAGGTATAAACGGATGTGTCTAATTCCTATCTATCCTGATGCTAAACATGTTTAGTTCGTAAACATGAATATTGTTTACTCGCTAAAGACAGTTTTTGCAGTGTAGGTCAGGCCATTATCCACACAGAGGCTAGTAGGCTACCTTTGTCACAATGCCTACAATTGAAAACATTTGCTCCCATGGTCAATTTGACGTCTCTTGGGAAAAAACAAAAATGAATTCTTGTTTTCATAGGTCAACTCGGCATTTCCAATCTTCATAATTACAGGTCATCACTCTGGCAGTTAACATTAAAGCTGGAAGTCTAAATTAATTTATTGTAATAATTTACATCCATACCATATTGATTTATATGTTTATTATTATTCATTGATTTATATATAGGCCTATAAACAAAAACGCTTCTAAATGTATCATTCATCCATACATGTACATTCGGTTCGAAAGAAATCCATTCGCTGATATAAGAGCTTTCACCAGTAATTTTAAGGTGAAACATATTTACTATCGGTTTTTGTGACACAACGTTAAAAGCAGCATGTTTGATTACAATGTCGCATCACACCTGGTGATACATCTTGACTGAGTAGCAGTCAGCCACTGCCAGCTGCCGATCTGATGTGAATGTGATTCCGCAGGGCCAGTCCAGACCCTGTGCAATGCACTTGAGAAAGCCACCTTGAGGGTCATAGTGGTGGATATGACCCGTGTTAGTACTATTATACATTGCAACATAGATACCTGAGCTATCAGTGCACACACCTTTGCAGTGCTCTACTGGTTGACCATTGATGGTGGGTTTGATGATGCGCCGTGTAGTACCATTGCCATCAGCAACATTTACTGTCTGTGACTCTGAACTGAAGACAATTCTATCATTGCTGTCTACAGCCAGATAGCAAGGTGCAACCTTGACTGGTATGGTACGTAGGAGCTCACCATCAGTGGGGCTGTGTTCAGTCAACACCAGCCTCTTGACATCACCTACTACGACGGTACCATCATTCTTGACAGCTACACTCTGGAGGTCAACTGCGGTCTTACCGACCTCACTCGGTGGCACTGTTGGGAACTCGTAGGCCAGCGTGTTGTCGCTGTTGAACACCTTCACATGGGACGCGTAGTACTCGACGACCACCAAACGATTGTTGGTGCGTGTAGCTGCGATGCCGCGGGGATCTGTAGGAGTCATGATGTCAAAACAAACGACATTATGCAGTTATTACACAATCCTTTTCAATACAGACATTCTTGAAAGAGTGAAAACTGCAGTAGAAAATGTCTGTCAATGAATACATTGTTAATGTTTGGTATACACGCTTGAGAAATCACCGCGTTTTATAATTCATTTTGCATGATCTTGTTATGTTTGGTATTTATCTATTTTATGCCCCAGATTGTGGGGCATAAAATGCTTCACTGTGATATTTATCTTTCTTTGTGAATAATGGGCGATATGCCAACGAGTGATAAACATACACTGCAAAAACTGTGTTTAGCGAGTAAGCACTTTTTTAAACACTTTCTTGTTATCAGTTTGTAAATATGTTTACATGCTAAACATGTGGATGAATAATGTTTAGTTATTGAACATTGATGTTTGTAGGACATGGGTGTTTAGCTGCTAAACATGTTATTGTTAACTGTAAGTGTTTACTCGGTAAATACAGGTTTTGGAGAGTAAACCCCCAAATACCGATGTTTACGCAAACATATTTTTCACCCATAGTATTAATGCTTTTTTCACTGTAACTATCAGATGTATTTTTCTTAGACTTTTTCAAAGAGCTTCAGGAATAAAGCAAATTAAATGTCCATTGTTGGTTTGTCCACTTTTGACGTTTTATTCTTTTATGGAATACATTGTACATTGAGATAGTAAATCATTCCCTTGTCTTGAATACCAACTTATTCAATAGATATATTTTTTATATTTTTGTTTACCTTATTCACCTTATTTGTTAAGACTTTAAATACAAAGAATATTAGTGATACCGAAGGCAAATTGTTCAAGTGCATAATTTCGCAGATGGCATGTCATTTTAACTTACATCGTGGCATCGGGATTGTGCTTTTCTGGTTGCCATTGATGCCGCAGATCACAACTCGTTGGTTGCTGTAGTCAGTCACTGCAATCTCATCATGTTGACGAGCAGCAATGCCACAAGCCCCATAGAACTCTCCTGGACCACTTCCCCGTCTACCAAACTCCCCACACAGCTCCCACTTGCCTTCTATCCCCACAACCTCACCTAGATTGATGTCACCAATCCCCCCACTCTGCTTGAACTTCAGAAATGCCAGCCTGTCATCAACTCTAGGAATAGCCTGACCGGCCAACAGTTTCAAGTCTTTGCTGATTGTAGGATAGAGTGACAGGAAGTCACTATCCGATGCAGTCCTTGTCACCTCTCTAGCTGTATCTAGTGAAAACTGAAACCTCTCCACAGCCAAGCTTGCGGTTTTCTCACATTCTTCCAGTTTTTGCTCACGACCCGTTTGGATGTGTTTGATGTCGTCAAGGATGCGATTCTCCTGAGCCGTTACCTCTGCTCGTATCTTAGCTGCTCTGTCTTGCACTTCTGTCGTGACCCTCTTGGCTGTGACACTCAAATCTTCTTTCATTCTTGAGACTTTCTCTTGTGATTTCTTCAGTTCTTTTAAGGCGTTTTCAAGTGGAGAAAACAGTTCACCCAACGACTCCTTGTATGTTGATGTTGCTAGATTTTTGTCAATATACACATGTTCTGGCATACGGTGGTCGAGGACGGTACAATCTCGGCAGATGAGCACTTCACACGTGGTACAAAAGAACTGTGTCGCTTCGCCCTCATGGATCGGACATTTTGGGTGTTGTTTCGGATGTTTCTTTGTCAGTGTAACCCTTCCCTCACGAATTTCCTTCAGTGGAGTCACCTTGTGGTTTGATGCGACAGCGAATCTAAGATGCATTTCGCTATACAGGCTGAGCACAAATTCTGGTCGCAATCCAGACATCTATGTGTTGCCTCATTGGCTTCCTCACAAATACCACACAAAATACCAGCATCACCCAAGCTCACTACCTTCTGCTGAAGTTCAATCTCCTCAACCAAACCGATTAGATGAAAGTTGGTTTTCAGACCCTGCACCCCCGCCTCTGGAAGTTTCTTCTCCTGTCGACACACGGGGCAAGGAATCTCCGCACAGCCCTGGTGCTTCGTGCTGTGGTATTTCAGCAGACATTGCTCACAGAAACTGTGCAGGCATTCTAATATCTTTGGCTGTTGATATCTCTCTTGACATACGCAGCACTCAAGATGTCTGCCAATCCTCTCTAGAGCTGAACTTACTACCGGTCCAGTTGCCATTTTGTTGGTCTGGGAAAAAGAATAATAATGTGTTCATGTATTTATTAATATGGATCGATAGCCAGAGCTCTAGATGTAAATTTGAAAGAAGGCTGAGAATTTCAGAAGTACCTTTCGTCCTATCTTTAAAGCCATGCAAGTTGTTTTCGAACATTATGTAATATTCAGGCGAAATTTATGGTGCTTTTGTCAGAAAGATTTGCTTCGAGGTCATGTATCATGCACCTTTGATTTGTGTTGCAGTGCTGGTGTACTTAGAGTCTATAGCAGGCATAAATAGGAAGGCAGTCTAGATGTTAAATTGAGAAAGCACATTATTTGGCAATATTATTTGAGCACAATCGGTGTGTTACTGTAGATGCAGGGGGAGGCCTAGACCCGTGAACGTGGAGGTATATACACCGCCACGCTTTGATGGATTTCAAACACTATCTATTTTCCGAGAACAAAAACCTATGTAAAAAAAAACAGCAATGTGTTACATACATGTAGCGTATAAATAGATGAAAATAGATGTTTGAAATTCATCAAAGCGTGGCGGTGTATACACGTTCAGGGGAGGACATACCCCTAGAACTATGGGGCTCCCGACGCTAGGCATAGGGAGCGTCATACTACCGGTAGTACTTGTAGTTCTACTTCTAGGGAGGACAGTAATTAATTGCGACAAGTTGTACGTACGTGGTCAGTTTCATCCAAAAATGTTTAGATATATGCAATAAACTAAACACAGCTTCACACTGTCTAAAGTTTTAAATATGAATGTGTTTAATACTTAGTAAAGTGCCGTCCAGATAATTATGCAAGTACAATGAAAATAACATATAAACTTATATTAATATTAAGCACTTCGGACGGGTTTTGTTTCAGCATTTTTGAACCGACTCACTGATTCAGTGATTGATTGACCTGCATTGATTTTGACAATTTCCCATTGACCGATAATAATATCTTTGCTCACATTTTGTGTGGATGGTAAAACCGTTAAAGTTTCTGCCGACGCTGGTTGAAATAAGCAAACCTTTTAACTTAGTTTCACTGTAATTTCCTCCAAGCAAACACGGAAGTACATGTACAACTTCGACATAGAAATACAACATGAAAAAAAACCCACAATAGACAACACGCCCAACGTTCTGACTCTGGCCGTTTTCCAAACCTCAGCTTAATTAGGCTCCACTCTGGCTCCATCACCATTGACGAATTACTGCCCGGGGCATGCTTTCCTTCATACCTTAAACCGCCCTTATTTGTGGGCGGAGATTGTGTGTACAAACCTATGGCGAATGTGAAACGCGTGTGTTAAAGTATCTTTTAAGAAAATTGAAATACTATACTAGAAAACCATGCCCCAGGTCAAACTATTAATTTTGACATTCCTGGGTACCCCCTGTATCTCCTCACACCCAGCCCTGCCCGGGGCATGCTTTCCTTCATACCTTAAACCGCCCTTATTTGTGGGCGGAGATTGTGGGGGGGGGGGCCCCTCGGTCTTATATTGTGCTGGGTATAAACACATCCCCCTAGATATCTAAAAAGAAGTACTGAGATTTTGGCAATCGTTAAAAATACCCGACTATTTCCAAACACTTCCTTCAATTTATTTAATTTAGTTAGTCCTAGTCCTCTTGTTGTGCAGTACTGTTACACATCCGTGCATGGGTGCCAGCCAACTAGGTCTGGTTTCCTAACCTGATAATTATCCGGCATCTATAAATTACTCCGTTTTGTCTGAACAAAATCAAGGAACCTGACTAAAAAGGCATTCATGTTCTTGGGTTTTCCAGCATCTATTAAAGCAAAACTGAACAAATAAGATTATGTGTCACAGTATTTACCATAAAACAATTATATTTAAAACCAATAGGCCTACATTTCCGAAATTTTAAACAAAAGGCAAATGATATATACAACTGTTAGAGGAGGGGGGGGGGGGGAGCGATCCGAGAATACTCCGATCCCGGTGAGAGGGTAAACAAAACGCAGGTTATTCTAGGGTCTCTCTCCAGCCAGGGCTGGGTCTATTGCCGCCAACTGCCTGCAGGATACCTGCACAAACTGTGAAAGATTGTGCAGGCAGTCAAACAAGATCATTAAGTAGACAAATTGTTATACATGTACAATTATAACTGACCTCTGAAAGAATATCAATCAACATACTAAAAGTGAATGCATGATTTATACTTCAAATGCACATTATTACAAATAAGAGTGACCAATCATCTAGATATATTAATTTCACCATCATTACATAACCCAGATTGTTTAGGCTACAAAGATGCAACAGAAACCAGGCAGAAGGGATATAGGACACACTATACACACATCGCTAGGCCCAGGTGCATGTATTCATACACAGAAAGTACACGCCCATTCCTCCAGTTCAAAGTCCAGCGCACTAGCGACAACCATGCAACCTACCACAACCAGCAATGTATAAACTGCTTCCACAAATCACCTCATACTGTAGCACGTACATATTGTACAACGATGTGTTATGGCAAAAACGCACCGCACGCCAACAGTGTCATCGCTAAACTTTTGACACTTCACAAGTTTTCAAACTCCAAAATAACAGTTGTTGGTACCAAGTTTCACCTAAAATGTACAATAAGTATGAGCTTTAAACCTAAGCGGATAAACTGGAAATAACAATAGACAAGTATCATTAATTTGTCATCCAGAAAATCTAGGTTGTAATATTCAGTAACAAAATGACGTTCTCACCTGTGAAAGATTTGTGTAGGTAAGAAGCCTAGGGTCGTCAAACTTGTACATGTAAAAAAGTGGAGAGAGACAACACAACTTTTACAAATTGAATAGAAAGGGCTAAAAACGCCCCCTCACACTATACCTTAAAATCATGTAACTTCGGAACCAGAGTAGCCTTGGTCAAGGCACGTTCGTCGTTATCCATGTGCCGTTATCCGTCCAGAAATACACGCCACGCGCGCCCCGCATAATTATGCTGCTAGATTGCGCCCCGTGCAAATTTACAGCGCGAACAGCGACCTCATACGGCCACTATTTATGCAAATCAACTGAAGCTACCTTTTCGCTACGGTTTTTTGAACTCTTATGTTTTCCCTATATTTTGCGCCACATTTCTAGCGCAAGACAAAATGGCGGATATTCAGCGTCGTCCGTCGTCCGTAGATCTTTCGTGTTGTTTGAATTCTGCAGCGAAAATATTATCTCTCGAAGATTTTAGACCCGAGCAGCGAAAGGCCTTAGAATCCTTTCTTCGTGGTCACGATGTTTTTGTGAATTTGCCGACAGGTTATGGGAAATCTATACGGAGACACGTTTTTTTTAGCTGAATTAGATGCGTGCGATATAATGTAGGGCCGAGTTTGACACGTTTCAATAGAGTCGCGGCCTTGCCGCTCCAATCGCGGTTGAAAACTCAAGACTAAGCAGCTAAACACAACTAGTTTTGACCATAACATTGTCAACATTCAAGCAAATACCCAACAAAACGAGCGAAAATAACTGCGACCCTCACCAATCAAGCAAGACAGTTACAATTTCCATGTGTAATTCATACAAGCCTTTGTACAAATCACTTAACTTTCTCCGATAAAATATCATGTCAACGATGGCGGTGTTCGTAAACACTTGCAAGCTAGCTATGACCTTTCACCGCTAGCTCAAATTATGCAGTTTCTACTCAACGATCTACCAATAAGAAACCGACTATAAAAGTCAGCTTAATCTGTTAGCATAATGAGCACCGCCCCTAAAACCTCAACTTAATGATGAACGCTTTGACCAAGGCTACTGCGTAGATAGAAATAACGTTGCTCCGAGTGCAAAAACAACGCGCGTACAATGTATATGCATTGTATATACATTCACGAAAGGACAAATATGGACAAAACAAGTTTTTAAGTTTTCACGAAGAGACGAATTCCAAGCGCAAGGGGCAAAAAAGCCACCAGCATAGATCTTGAATTTTCACAAACAGACGAATTCAGATCTACATTAATTACTCGTCAATTAAATTTGTTAGTGTTCTTTAATAGATATATTTGTAAAGTTTTAGATTTCACCTTTCTGTACGTACCAAATATAAGTGATTTAAAAGTAGGCGAAATCCCAAGGTGACCAACTTAAAACCTGATTTTCTCAAGACCAATGTGCAACTCTCCGTGGCCAAATTAGTTTCTTCGTGAAAACGCTGACGCACACCTGCTGCCTCATCTGCATCAGCATCCGGTGCAATCTAGAACCGCGTATTCCCAAACGTGTCCTTAAACAATATACGAGACTCATTTACACGGGTATTACCAGGCCGCACTTATCACTTGTTGGGTTTGCTCTTACAAAAACACATGATTCAAAGAGATCACAATCTGCTTTTTTATACAAACCATTTTTTGAGTTTGGAAAAAGTCATATTCACTGTCAAATTTGTCCTGAAAACCATCCTTTCCCTTAATGCCTAACGAAACGGAGCGTCTGTATTTTAGTTTAAATGTTCCGCTTGTCATACCAATTTTGTTTGGTTTTAGGGGCTTATTAAATCACGAATATTCTTATGAATAAACTGATGAAAATTGAAAAGCCCCTAATGTTAGTATTCATCGGTAATTTCGGGTTTTTTGTATCGTTCCTCTGTCGCGGGTCACTGCTCATGAATTATGCATTTCATTTGATCTGGATTTGAAAATGGCACATGCGCACAACTGTATTTCGCTTAAGAAACAGCGGTGACCAGGAGCCATGATTCTACATGATGTTTCAGACCGTCATTTTCTAACAGTTCAGTAAAATATTTCGTGATAATTTAGGCTTTTAACAATATGTATTGGTAAATGTTGTATACATGGACCATTACAAAAAAAATGGTTTTGTAGAAGCGTGTGAAACTGAAGAAATTAAATGTGAGAGTTGCTATGATGAATTTGAATAACAAATGTTTCAAAATAGCCAAGAAAACCTATACAGGTTAAGGATTTCCCCTTTCAAATGCACGACGTAGGGTATCATGTTGGGTACAACGAATTCTTCTGACTACACCGTGGGGATCCCATTAATTTAAAAGACATAGAGTAATATGACGCCAACTGACTTGTTGCCTTCATTGCATCATCTTCAATTATTTCGACCCTCGTTGTTTACACGTCTGTGTACTTGCCTATAGACCAACCTTGGTTGCTACTGATGCGTATGATGTGTTTGTTACTGGAAGCCGTGCCCGTTTGTGCGCAGTGTCGCGCTGTTTCATAACGATTCGTGACTGTTTACGAACGAGATGGTATTCATTGTTTAGTTTCAAGGTGATATTTTCGTTGGTTTCAAGACAGTGTTTTGCTTTAGCTAGAAACTGTAATTACTAGGGAATGCTCATTGGCTGTTACGTTGCCCGCTTCGGGCGTTAGCTCCACCCATGCTGTAAACTTGCGCCTATTATAAATGTTTCTACTTTCCTCGCAAGTGCAGGCTCGCTCTTGATTGGATGTAGGTTGGCTATGACGTCAGCCTGGTCCGTGGTCTGCGGTTACTTAGCTGACGTGGCAAACTACGTACGTTTGAGTTCTTTCGTCTTTCGTCAGCATTTCGTCTATAAGATACGGCTTCGAGCTACGATATATTTAGTCTCTTTCCTGTCAGTCTGATCGTCGTTCAGTGCTCTACATGCGTAGCTGCCTAGTACATGCGTAGTCGCGTTAGTGTATCGATCGTTGAAGTCGCTGATGAATAAATCCAAAACGAAATCTTGAACTTTGCATTATCGGGCAAAGCTTCGGTTTAGTTTAAAGTTGAGGCGCTTCCCGATAGTTGTCGAGTTATAAACGTGCGTATAGCAGCACTTTAGTTGGCGTTGGCGTGTGAGTCGTTGATAATTACACCCTAGCGGATTGGTGCTCAGAATTCACCTACATCTCGGAGAATGTACAATGCAGCAACTTTGGTGCTGATGCTGTCAACAACGGCAGGTAAGATGTATTATCTGTCACATGTGGTATTTCCTCGAATTCTTGACCTGTTTGTGAGCATTTGTAGGCAATCTACATCAGGCCCAGGGACGCAGTGTGTTGTTATTAGCTGTATTAGCAATTCAGCCGTAACAGCTATTGTAATCGTTATTTTCTTTTTAGCTGTTTCGGCAATTCAGCTTTTAAGCGACATATTAATTTGCAAGCCTCATAATCTACTGAATTCAAGCATAATTCCTGTGTCTAAGTAGTATGTCGTCAGTTGTGCATTGTTATCGTGCGAGCTGATGAGGTGCCTAGACGGGGACCACTTGTATTTATGTTTTTACTTTTGTATAAAGCTTTCGCCCAATTCCATTGAAACTATATGTAATCCTCAAAGGAACATTGTGGTTTGAGATGGTATCGTCGCTTTTCATGTAGGAGTTCAGTCGCGGTCAGCCGACCCTGGGGAAGTTGGCCGTTCAGCCAAAGCCCATTGACTTGTGCACAAAATAAGTTTGTTGTGTTTCACCGCCTAGTTGACTTTGCCCTCACAACAACATCATCAATCATGGCCTAGTGAAAGCCGTTTAGAGCCTCAGAAAATAAAAACAACGGCTGTAATCACAGAAAGGTCTTCAGTCTGTATACTGTACTGATGCTGTCTCAACTGTTCCAAACAGTGTTTTATACGCGAAATCGAAACTGCACCCCCGCGTGGGCACCTCCGCGACGCAGCGTAAGGTGTTTTGCTTTGCAGCACACAATATAAAAAAAACCGGTTCTTGACAACTAACCTGCCAAAGTTTTAGCCCTGTGAATGCTGTAAAATCTGAGAAGATAACATTCAATGATTTTGATTTCGAACCAACTGTAGGTCCTACAAATGAAAATTTCTAAAAGTGCGTCTGTGAGACACATACATTTTGACTTTTATTATTTTCTTAAAATGACAGCATGCCAGAAGTAATAATTTCCCAGGGTGCTTAGACCGAGTCATTAATATCTTTGCATCAAGTCAGTCTTTGAACAATAATTTGGTTGGTCACTAATGTTGCAAAAGGTATACTACCCCTTTAAGTAGGCCCCTAATCATGGTTATTGGTTCAACCGAAATTCAGTTCCCCACTGTAACATCTCTATTAGAACAGACGAATACTTTGTATTTGTAAATATACAATAACATGTTTGTATTAAAGTCCCGCTTCTAGTCATTGGTTTCTTCCAGTCGGTTTTATAACAGCCACGCACACATTGTGCAAGATTCAGGTTTTAATAAACGTCGGTTAATATAATAGTGGACTCGCTTAACACATGAGTTGTCGCGTTACAAAGGTTTGTGTTTCCCGCTAGAGGTTTCCAAGGTTACTACAGAATGGAGCACCTTCTTAGTTTTCTTCGTGTGGTGTACAGCCGCTTCGCTGAATAATAAAGTCTTGATTTTGGTTACAGTTCTATTGACTATAGGTTAAAGTCATTGTCTAATTTATAATATCTACCATATCTTCAGCGTTTTCACGAAGAGACGAAATTGGCCAAACTCATTATTTTTTTTCGAAATTCGTTTTTTGGGCCGAAATCGATTAAGTGGATAGCAACGAACGTTCTGGCGAGGTTAATATTGTCAAAATCAGTTTTAATCATAACAATTACAAAAATCATACAGGGGAAAATGTTACCCAAATCGTATAATTTGTCAGTGTTCACAAAAAGACGAATTATAATTTGTCCCTGCGTAGATAGAAATAACGTTGTCTCGAGTGCAAAAACAACGCGCGTACAATGTTTATACATTGTATATACATTTACGAAAAGACTAATATGGACAAATCAAGTTGTTGTGTTTTTACGAAGATACGAATTCCGCGCTAGGGGCAAACAAATCACCACCGTAGATGTTGAATTTTCACGAACAGACGAATTTATATCTTCATTAATTTTTCGTCAATTAAATTTGTTAGTGTTTTTTAATAGGTATAATTGTAAGGGTTTAGATCTCACATTTCTGTACGTACCCAATATAAGTAAATATGTGCTTTAAACATTTCTTTTTCAAAAAGTGACCAACTTAAAACCTGATTTTTTCAAGACCAATGTGCAACCCTCCGTGGCCAAATTCGTTTCTTCGTGAAAACACTGACGCACACCTGCTGCCTCATTTGCACCAGCATCCGGTGCAATAATACGCGATAAAGATGTGAACTTTATTGAATTCCCTTTGGTAGATAATAGGGTGTAAAAGACACACAGATAGTGCAATGTTCGAGTTACAAACTGGTGCCCTTACACCCAATTCATCAAGCTGACCAGGATTGACAGACTGTGAAACACTGTGATTCGAAAGACTGCCAATCGTTAGGAAATGTAATACAAAAATAGCACTTTACTTGAAAATGTCAGCACACCAGGAGCCATGATTTTACATAATGTTTCAGACCTTCATTCCCTAACAGTTCAGTAAAGTATTTCGTGATAATTTAGGCTTAAAAAAATAGACTGTTAAAAACTAACAAAATGTGATTTGTTTTTTAAGAATTGGTTTTGTAGTAAGGTGTGAAACTGAAAAAATTAAATTTGAGAGATGCTATAGGATGAATTTGAATAAAGAATGTTTCAAAATAGCCGAGAAAACATATACAGGTTGAGTATTTCTCCCTCAAGTGCACGACGTAGGGTATTATGTTGGGTACAACGAATTCTTCTGACTACACCGTGGAGATTCCATTTTTTTTTTTAAGCATTGAGTAATTTGTTTCACGTCAACTGACTTGTTGTCTTCATTGCATCATCTTTAATCAATTCGACCCTCTGGGTACGTTTCGTTGTTTCGTTAATTGCCTAGACCAACCCTGATTGCTACTGAGGAGTCTGTGTTTGTTACTAGAAGCCGTGTCCGTTTGTACGCAGTGCCGCGCTGTTTCATAACGATTCGTGACTGTTTACAAACGAGATGTTATTCATTGTTCAGTTTTATGGTGATTTTTTCGTTAGTTTCAAGACGTTGTTTTGTTTTAGCTAGAAACTGTAATTACCTGGGAATGCTCATTGGCTGTTACGTTGCCCGCTTCTAGCGTTAGCTCCACCCATGCTGTAAACCTGCGCCAATTATAAATGTTTCTACTTTTCCGCAAGTGCAGGCTCGTTCTTGATTGGATGTAGGCTGGCTATGACGTCAGCCTGGTCTGTGGTCTGCGGCTACGTATTTCACCCAAATCGTATTTTCAGTTTTTACGAAGAGACGAATTATATTTTGTCCTTGCGTAGATATAAATAACGTTGCTTCGAGGGCAAAAAAAACGCGCGTACAATGTATATACATTGTATATACATGTTTTAGATCTCACCTTTCTGTACGTTAATATATGTTAATGTGCTTTACAAATAGGCGAATTTTTTATTTTTATTTAAGTGACCAACTTAAAACCTGATTTTCTCAAAACCAATGTTCAACTCCCCGTGGCCAAATTCGTTTCTTCGTGAAAACGCTGACGCACACCTGCTGCCTCATTTGCATCAGCATCCGTTGCAATGTATGCGAGGAAGATGTGAACTTTATTGAATTTCCTTGGTAGATAATGTTGTGAAAGACACACAGAGTAGTTCAATGTTCGAGTTACAAACTGTTGCCCTTACTTTAAAAACAAAAACCACCCAATTCATCAAGCTGACCAGGATTGACAGACTGTGAAACGCTGTGATTCAAAAGACTGCCAATCGTTGAGAAATGTAATACAAAAAAAAACACTTTACTTGAAATTGTCAGCACACCAGGAGCCATGATTTCCCGCCATTCCCTAACAGTTTAGTAAAGTAATTCGTGATAATTTAGGCTTTTAACAATAAATATGTATCCATGAACCGTAAAAAAAAAAAAAAAATGTGATTTTTTTTAAGAATTGGTTTTGTAGAAGCGTGTGAAACTGAAGAAATTAAACATGAGAGTTGCTATAAGACGAATTTGAATAACAATTTTTTTTAAATAGCCGAGTAAACCTAGGATACAGGTTGAGTATTTTTCCCTCAGGTGCACGTCGTAGGGTATCATGTTGGGTACAACGAATTCTTCTGACTACACCGTGGGGATCCCATTAATTTAAAAGGCATAGGAGTAATTTGTTTCACGCCAGCTGACTTGTTGCCTTTGTTGCATCATCTTTAATCATTTCGACCCTCTGAGTACGTTTCGTTTTTTGGTTAATTGCCTAGACCAACCTTGGTTGCTAATGAGGAGTCTGTGTTTGTTACTAGAAGCCGTGTTCGTCTGTACGCAGTGCCGCGCTGTTTCATAACGATTCGAGACTGTTTACGAACGAGATGGTATTCATTGTTTAGATACAAGGTGATGTTTTTGTTAGTTTCAAGACGGTGTTTTGCTTTAGCTAGAAACTGTAATTACCCGGGAATGCTCATTGGCTGTTACGTTGCCCGCTTCTAGCGTTAGCTCCACCCATGCTGTAAACTTGCGCCAATTATAAATGTTTCTACTTTTCACGCAAGTGCAGGCTCGTTCTTGATTGGATGTAGGTTGGCTATGACGTCAGCCTGGTCTGTGATCTGCGGCTACGTATTTCACCCAAATCGTATTTTAAGTTTTCACGAAGAGACGAATTATAATTTGTCCCTGCGTAGATAGAAATAACGTTGCTTCGAGTGCAAAAACAACGCGCGTACAATGTATATACATTGTATATACATGTACATTCACAAAGAGACGAATATGGGCAAAACAAGTTTTTGAGTTTTCACTAATAGGCGAATTCTGCGCGCTATGGGCAAAAAAGCCACCACCGTAGATTTTGAATGTTCACGAACAGACGAATTTATATCTACATTAATTACTCGTCAATTAATTTTTTAGTGTTCTTTAATAGGTATATTTTTTAAAATTTTAGATCTCACCTTTCTGTACGTACCAAATATAAGTTAATATGTGCTTGAAAAAATAGGCGACATTTCTTTTTTTAAATGTGACCAACGTAAAACCTGATTTTATCAAAACCAATATGCAACTCCCCGTGGCCAAATTCGTTTCTTCGTGAAAACGCTGACGCACACCTGCTGCCTCATTTGCATCAGCATCCGTTGCAATGTATGCGAGGAAGATGTGAACTTTATTGAATTTCCTTGGTAGATAATGTTGTGAAAGACACACAGAGTAGTTCAATGTTCGAGTTACAAACTGTTGCCCTTACTTTAAAAACAAAAACCACCCAATTCATCAAGCTGACCAGGATTGACAGACTGTGAAACGCTGTGATTCAAAAGACTGCCAATCGTTGAGAAATGTAATACAAAAAAAAACACTTTACTTGAAATTGTCAGCACACCAGGAGCCATGATTTTACATGATGTTTCGGACCGCCATTCCCTAACAGTTTAGTAAAGTAATTCGTGATAATTTAGGCTTTTAAAAATAAATATGTATCCATGAACCGTAAAAAAAAAAAAAATGTGATTTTTTTTTAAGAATTGGTTTTGTAGAAGCGTTCGAAACTGAAGAAATTAAACATGAGAGTTGCTATAAGACGAATTTGAATAACAAATGTTTCAAAATAGCCGAGTAAACCTAGGATACAGGTTGAGTATTTTTCCCTCAGGTGCACGTCGTAGGGTATCATGTTGGGTACAACGAATTCTTCTGACTACACCGTGGGGATCCCATTAATTTAAAAGACATAGGAGTAATTTGTTTCACGCCAGCTGACTTGTTGCCTTTGTTGCATCATCTTTAATCATTTCGACCCTCTGAGTACGTTTCGTTTTTTGGTTAATTGCCTAGACCAACCTTGATTGCTAATGAGGAGTCTATGTTTGTTACTATAAGCCGTGTCCGTCTGTACGCAGTGCCGCGCTGTTTCATAACGATTCGAGACTGTTTACGAACGAGATGGTATTCATTGTTTAGATACAAGGTGATGTTTTTGTTAGTTTCAAGACGGTGTTTTGCTTTAGCTAGAAACTGTAATTACCTGGGAATGCTCATTGGCTGTTACGTTGCCCGCTTCTAGCGTTAGCTCCACCCATGCTGTAAACTTGCGTCAATTATAAATGTTTCTACTTTTCACGCAAGTGCAGGCTCGTTCTTGATTGGATGCAGGTTGGCTATGACGTCAGCCTGGTCTGTGGTCTGCGGCTACGTATTTCACCCAAATCGTATTTTCAGTTTTTACGAAGAGACGAATTATAATTTGTCCTTGCGTAGATATAAATAACGTTGCTTCGAGGGCAAAAACAACGCGCGTACAATGTATATACATTGTATATACATGTTTTAGATCTCACCTTTCTGTACGTTAATATATGTTAATGTGCTTTACAAATAGGCGAATTTTTTTTTTTTTTTTTAAGTGACTAACTTAAAACCTGATTTTCTCAAAACCAATGTTCAACTCCCCGTGGCCAAATTCGTTTCTTCGTGAAAAACACTGACGCACACCTGCTGCCTCATTTGCATCAGCATCCGTTGCAATGTACGCGAGGAAGATGTGAACTTTATTGAATTCCCTTGGTAGATAATGTTGTGAAGGACACACAGAGGAGTTCAATGTTCGAGTTACAAACTGTTGCTCATACTTTAAAAACATAAAAAACCACCCAATTCAAGCTGACAAGGACAGCTTGTGAAACACTGTGATTCGAAAGACTGCCAATTGTTCAAAAATGTAATACAAAAATACCACTTTACTTGAAAATGTCAGCACACCAGGATCCATAATTTTACATAATGTTTCAGACCGTCATTCCCTAACAATTCAGTTAAGTAATTTGTAATAATTTAGGCCTGAAAAAACATATGTTGTATACATGGACCGTTAAAAATTTTTTGAAACATGTGATTTTTTTTTAAAAATTAAGCGTGTGAAACCAAAGAAATTTAATGTGAGAGTTGCTATATGATGAATTTGAATAACAAATGTTTTAAAATAGCCGAGTAAACCTAGGATACAGGTTGAGTATTTTTCCCTCGGGTGCACGTCGTAGGGTATCATGTTGGGTACAACGAATTCTTCTGACTACACCGTGGGGATCCCATTAATTTAAAAGGCATAGGAGTAATTTGTTTCACGCCAACTGGACTTGTTGCCTTCGTTGCATCATCTTTAATCATTTCGACCCTCTGGGTACGTTTCGTTTTTTCGGTAATTGCCTAGACCAACCTTGATTGCTAATGAGGGGTCTGTGTTTGTTACTAGAAGCCGTGTCCGTTTGTACGCAGTGCCGCGCTGTTTCATAACGAGTCGTGACTGTTTACGAACGAGATGGTATTCATTGTTCAGCTTCAAGGTGATGTTTTTGTTAGTTTCAAGACGGTGTTTTGCTTTAGCTAGAAACTGTAATTACCCGGGAATGCTCATTGGCTGTTACGTTGCCCGCTTCTAGCGTTAGCTCCACCCATGCTGTAAACTTGCGCCAATTATAAATGTTTCTAATTTTCCCGCAAGTGCAGGCTCGTTCTTGATTGGATGTAGGTTGGCTATGACGTCAGCCTGGTCTGTGATCTGCGGCTACGTATTTCACCCAAATCGTATTTTAAGTTTTCACGAAGAGACGAATTATAATTTGTCTCTGCGTAGATAGAAATAACGTTGCTTCGAGTGCAAAAACAACGCGCGTACAATGTATACACATTCACAAAGAGACGAATATGGGCAAAACAAGTTTTTGAGTTTTCACGAATAGGCGAATTCTGCGCGCTATGGGCAAAAAAGCCACCACCGTAGATTTTGAATGTTCACGAACAGACGAATTTATATCTACATTAATTACTCGTCAATTAATTTTTTAGTGTTCTTTAATAGGTATATTTTTTAAAATTTTAGATCTCACCTTTCTGTACGTACCAAATATAAGTTAATATGTGCTTGAAAAAATAGGCGACATTTCTTTTTTAAAATGTGACCAACTTAAAACCTGATTTTATCAAAACCAATATGCAACTCCCCGTGGCCAAATTCGTTTCTTCGTGAAAACGCTGACGCACACCTGCTGCCTCATTTGCATCAGCATCCGTTGCAATGTATGCGAGGAAGATGTGAACTTTATTGAATTTCCTTGGTAGATAATGTTGTGAAAGACACACAGAGTAGTTCAATGTTCGAGTTACAAACTGTTGCCCTTACTTTAAAAACAAAAACCACCCAATTCATCAAGCTGACCAGGATTGACAGACTGTGAAACGCTGTGATTCAAAAGACTGCCAATCGTTGAGAAATGTAATACAAAAAAAACCACTTTACTTGAAATTGTCAGCACACCAGGAGCCATGATTTTACATGATGTTTCGGACCGCCATTCCCTAACAGTTTAGTAAAGTAATTCGTGATAATTTAGGCTTTTAAAAATAAATATGTATCCATGAACCGTAAAAAAAAAAAAAAATGTGATTTCTTTTTAAGAATTGGTTTTGTAGAAGCGTTCGAAACTGAAGAAATTAAACATGAGAGTTGCTATAAGACGAATTTGAATAACAAATGGTTCAAAATAGCCGAGTAAACCTAGGATACAGGTTGAGTATTTTTCCCTCAGGTGCACGTCGTAGGGTATCATGTTGGGTACAACGAATTCTTCTGACTACACCGTGGGGATCCCATTAATTTAAAAGACATAGGAGTAATTTGTTTCACGCCAGCTGACTTGTTGCCTTTGTTGCATCATCTTTAATCATTTCGACCCTCTGAGTACGTTTCGTTTTTTGGTTAATTGCCTAGACCAACCTTGATTGCTAATGAGGAGTCTATGTTTGTTACTATAAGCCGTGTCCGTCTGTACGCAGTGCCGCGCTGTTTCATAACGATTCGAGACTGTTTACGAACGAGATGGTATTCATTGTTTAGCTTCAAGGTGATGTTTTTGTTAGTTTCAAGACGGTGTTTTGCTTTAGCTAGAAACTGTAATTACCTGGGAATGCTCATTGGCTGTTACGTTGCCCGCTTCTAGCGTTAGCTCCACCCATGCTGTAAACTTGCGCCAATTATAAATGTTTCTACTTTTCACGCAAGTGCAGGCTCGTTCTTGATTGGATGTAGGTTGGCTATGACGTCAGCCTGGACTGAGGTCTGCGGCTACTTAGCTGACGTGGCAAACTATGTATACGTTTGAATACTTGCCGATACTTGCCGATGGAATCTAACGAAGTGTTCAGCATTTCGTCTATAGGATACGGTTTCGAGCTACAATATAGTCTCTTTCCTGTCAGCCTGATCGCCGTTCAGTGCTCTACATGCGTAGCTGCTTTTTAAAGTCTCGTTGGTGTATCGATCGTCGGTCGATGATGATTAAATCCAAAGCGAAATCTCGATCTTTGCAGTTTCGGGCAAAGCTTCGGATTAGTTTAAAGTTGAGGCGCTTCCCGACTGTTGTTGAGTTTATTGACCCCAAGGACTCTGGGCTTTATTGAACCTTGGACTCTCAACTTATTGGCCCTAGGACTCTCGGCTTTATTGACCCTATATAGGACTCTCGGATTTATAGCATAGGACTCAGTATTTGATTTCCCTATCTAAAATCATCCCCGACCTACTCACTCCTCTCTATCAATACGGCTGATCTATTTAATGAGTGGCTTTATTTACCCTATAGGACTCTCGACTTTATTTATATTCTCGGCTTTATTTATCCTATGATTTTAGGTTTGATTGACCCTAGGACTCTCAACTTATTGACCCTAGGACTCTGGGCTTTATTGACCCTAGTACTCTGGGCTTTATTGACTCTAGGAATCAAGACTGGGCATCCACACAGCCGGATGCGGGGATAATAATGGAGTGGCCGGCCCGGTTTAATAAGGGCGGTTGACTCGACTGCACATTCACACAGCCATAAATGCGCGGATATAGAATGAAGGGAGCCTACAATCGCCATAATACTCTATGCGCATGGTTGACCGGGTGTTTATGGAGAGCCATAATTAAACTGTGCCAGCGTATCCGCGTATCCAATTAGGAAGTGTATAGACGTGTTGCGGGCGTATTCTGCAATGGACCGATCCGGATTTGACCATAAGCCCCGCCCACCTTAGCAACGGCATGGCGACGCCATTACCTCGGTCAAGTTGCACACACGTACATGTACATGTACGTGTAGGCTAGGCGTAGAACACGTACAACGAAAATGTTGATTTAAACTTTAGGCGAGGACAAAATTACTATCAGTAAGCTAGCGGGCGAACTAAAAGGATGACCATTATTTTAAGGAACAGTATGAACAGTACATGGAGGATGGTTAAGTTGCAGTTGGGGGAAATGAAGCATGCATGCATGTCAATTTGTATGGACGGTGTTGCTTGGTAAGTCACAGTACCGGTACTGGGATAAATCGCGTATTTTGTCACAACAGGATTAAACCATAGCCTAATTAATAGACTGCTATACATGTAGATTATTACTATTAACTCTACATAGGCCCCTATCCTACCTTAGACTGCACTGTCCTTGACCTTGTTTATCTTAAGTTCTTGACATTCCCGCCGTTCACGTCACACGAGTTCAACGGTAATTCTCATTTTCGAGGTTTGTTTTGGTGTTTAACGGGGAAAAAATGATGTCGTAATCCGAGTACCAGCGTGTTATTTACTTATTTCATGACCATTTCATGCATATTTTTGACAATTTTTTTAACTCCATACAGCCGTATTTTGATTGACAAATACGGTGCTTTTTCGTACCGAAGCCATTTGTTTGTGTACACGTCTCTAACCACATGTTATAGTTTGACCGAGCCAATGGCGGACCACGCCTGTAGCAACCGTTGCTAAGGTACCTGAACAAAACTCGTCATCTTATTGGTCAATGCGCGCGTAGTGATTGACAGGCCGGATCGGTCCATTGTGCCGCGTGTGAAACTTAAGAAATTAAATGCGAGAGTTGCTATAATATGAATTTAAATAACAAATGTTTCAAAATAGCCTAGAAAACCTATACCGGTTGAGTATTTCCCCTCAAGTGCTCGACGTAGGGTATCATGTTGGGTACAACGAATTCTTCTGACTACACTGTGGGGATCCCATTAATTTAAACGGCATACAGTAATGTGTTTCGCGCCAACTGACTGGTTGCCTTCATTGCATCATCTTTAATCTTTTCGGCCCTCTAGGTACGTTTCGTGTTCTAAAGGTTCGTTGTTTACACGTCTGTGTAATTGCCTAGACCCACTTTGATTGCTACTGAGGAGTCTGTGTTTGTTACTATAAGCCGTGTCCGTTTGTTCGCAGTGCCGCGTTGTTTCATAACGATTCGTGGCTGTTTACGAACGAGATGATATTCATTGTTGAGTTTCAAGGGAATATTGTTGTTAGTTTCAAGACAGTGTTTTGCTTTAGCTAGAAACTGTAATTACCCGGGAATGCTCATTGGCTGTTACGTTTCCCGCTTCTAGCGTTAGCTCCACCCGTGCTGTAAACTTGCGCCAATTATAAATGTTTCTACTTTCCTCGCAAGTGCAGACTCGTTCTTGATTGGATGTAGGTTGGCTATGACGACAGCCTGATCTGAGGTCTGCGGCTACTTAGCTGACGTGGCAAACTATGTATACGTTTGAGTACTTGCCGATATACGATGGAAGCTAACGAAGTGTTCAGCATTTCGTCTACAGGATACGGTTTCGAGCTTCGATATTTTTAGTCTCTTTCCTGTCAGTCTGATCGCCGTTCAGTGCTGTACATGCGTAGCTGCCTTTTAAAGTCGCGTTGGTGTATCGATCGTTGAAGTCGCTGATGATAAAATCCAATACGAAATCTTGATCTTTGCAGTTTCGGGCAAAGCTTCGGATTAGTTTAAAGTTGAGGCGCTTCCCGACTGTTGTTGAGTTTATTGACCCCAGGACTCTGGGCTTTATTGAACCTAGGACTCTCAACTTATTGGGCCTAGAACTCTCGGCTTTAATGATCCTATATAGGACTCTCGGATTTATAGCATAGGACTCAGTATTTGATTTCCCAATCTAAAAACATCCCCGACCTACTCACTCCTCTCTATCAATACGGCTGATCTATTTAATGAGTGGCTTTGTTTACCCTATAGGACTCTCGACTTTATTTATATTCTCGGCTTTATTTATCATATGATTTTAGGTTTTATTGACCTTAGGACTCTCAACTTATTGACCCTAGGACTCTGGGCTTTATTGAACCGCGTATCGAGTTGGAATATCAGACGCTGCTCCCGCTCTTTCTGCGTTTTCTCGCTCTGCGTTGTTGTCAATACGCAGACGCGCATGTCATAATTACAGTCTATTAAAGCTATTACTGCCTATTAATAAATACCTACGAGACTCGATCACGTGGAGTGGATTATTATGTAGTAATAACCCGGCTTTCAAGAATAAGCGAATAAATGTTCCCTGAACCAGCATTAATCAAGCATCATGTAAGCCAATGATTGGCCGAATGCAACAGTTCTACGGTAACTTGTAACAAGGACGCGTGAAATCTTGATACTGCTATAAATGTATGCATAGAACGTTTGTAACTATACGCGCGGTATTTTTCAAAATGCGTGTGCCGTCTGTTAACGCTAGCGCGTTGCTACGTACGGTGGGCATCAGTGGTCAGCTAATCTCGAAGTATGGGTTATAATAACAACACGTATTGAAGAGACAGGGTACCGTGCATAAGCTAAAACATGGCCTCTAAACAAGAACACAAAACGCTGGAAATATCGCTGAAAGGAAAGTCACAAAATTTGGAGCATTTTCACCATTGTTCTCGTTACAAAAAGTATTTATTGAATGTAATAACAGCGCGAGGACCCGGTTATTACTGTGTGAAAATGACCGGGTTGGGGGATGACCGCTGGTAATGGACCTCGCCTTCGGCTCGATCCATTGCCAGCGGTCATCCCCCAACCCGTTCATTATCACGCAGTAATAACCGGGTCCTCGCACTGTTATTACCTAATTACTGCCTATTAAAGTCGCGTTGGTGTATTGATCGTTAAAGTCGCTGATGAATAAATCTAAAACGAAATCTCGATCTTTGCATTACCGGGCAAAGCTTCGGTTTAGTTTAAAATTGAGGCGCTTCCCGATTGTTGTTGACTTATAAACGTGCGTATAGTAGCACTTTAGTTGGAGTTGGCGTGTGAGTCGTTGATAATTACATCCTAGTGGATTGGTGCTCATAATTCACCGAAATATTGGAGAATGGACGGAGCATCAGCTTTGGTGCTGATGCTGTCAACAATGGCAGGTGTAGGCTCTGGGCACAGTGGACACAACTAATAGTGTCATATTACGCATATGCTGCCTTTAATTCTGATGGCGTTTTACAAGTTCACAGTTTCGCAGTTCACAAGTTCACAAAGTGTTGTAACCTAACGTTAGCCTGAATAAGCGTCAAGTGACTCACAGTAATTTGCTCACAAGCTGCGGTTCACAAAGTCACAAATGGCGAGTTCCAGATTAAGATCACCAATCGGCAAGATAACGGCAAAAGGCAAATCAGTTGAAATAAGCAATACGATCAAAGATAAATATGTTAAGAGGCAATAAATGTGTTAAAAGATTGGTATCAGCTCAGCCGCGGAACACTAACACGAGTTACCTAAAACTGTTAAATTCACAATTGTTCTGAACCACGCGCACCTGCGCTTCACTATACATGTACGCCCGCGTTGTATTGTGCTGTTCTGCGCGCCTACGCTAGTTGAGCGGATAAACAGCGCGTAATAATTACTTAAAATAACTTTGACATAAACCGAGATCTCGGAAACTACATTCCAGCCCCAGTCGCACCATTAGGGGGCGATAACCACACATTCATAGTTTCCAAAGATTTCTAAACAGATATACTGGCGAGTTCGATGTTCCATCCATTAGGAAAGATAGCTGAACAAATTGGATGTCAGTTCTGTAGTTAAACCTCGATCGATATCACCTTCAATCTTGATTTTAACAACATTGTAAATCAAAATTTAAAACAATCATTACAGTAAAACAGTCCATAACGACGTCACAGTATTATAGTGACTTTACAGTCCCATTTTCACTAGCTACCGACACAGTCAGTTCTTATGTTGTGGTTATTCACAACCCTGCTTGTGACTGGCCTGATCAAAACTGTTGTTTTGGTTTTCACTTTCACGCTGCGTACGAGTCCCTGATTGCCCTTTTATACCTCTTGAACGAGTCCCATTGGCCATGTATACCTCTTGAACGAGTCCCATTGGCCAACTTATGTTTCTCGGGGCGCTGTCATCGACTATGAGCACTACATCACCGATCTGGATGTTCCTGCTCGTCTGGAACCATTTTTGCGTTGTTGCAAGGTAGGTAAATACTCCTTGGTCCACCGCTTCCCAAAACATCTGCAAGGCACTGCATTTTGGCGCAACCTCATTTGGGAATACCTGTCCTTCGGCGAAAAGAGACCAGGCGGCAGCGTTGACTCTAATATCAACAGAAGAAGGCTGTTGGGCGTGATGACACTCAAGTCCCGTGGGTCGTCTGATGCTCGTGTCAAGGGTCTGATATTAACGACAGCCTCAACTTCACACATAAATGTCCGTAATTGTTCCTCGTTCTGGCACGTCTTCAGAAACTGCTCCCTCAGGATAGCATGGAGGAATTCCCGTACAGTTCTGATGTGTCTCTCCCACACACCGCCATAGTGGGAGGCAGTAGGCGGGTTGAAGTTCCATTTGATTCCATGCTTTTGAGCGAAATTGTTCATCTCACTGTTTTTCCACTCCTCCATGGCTCGCCGGAGCTCTTTGTCAGCCCCAACAAAGTTAGATCCGTTGTCGGAGTGGAGTTCCTTCACTTTGCATCGTCTAGCCATGAAGCGTCTCCCCGCACTAATGCACGAGCTGGTGTCCAGGAAACCTGCAACCTCGATGTGGATGGCACGGCTAGTCAGGCAAGTAAATACTACACCATACCTCTTCCTGATGGCTTGCCCAAATTTAATTTCAAATGGGCCGAAGTCGTCCACACCGGTGTATGTGAATGGTGGGTCGTCAGCTTGTACACGATAGGTTAGCAGATCAGCCATCGTTTGTTTGCCAACACCAGCTTGACACTTTCGGCACAACACACATTGATTGACCAAGCTTTTGGTTGCCACTCCGGCTTTGATTATCCAGTAGTTCTGACGTAATTCGGACAAGACATGATTTCGTCCTTGGTGTCAAACTTTCTGGTGAATGTATCTGATTAACAGTCTGGACAAATGGTGATTCTTGGGAAGAATCACTTGGTGTTGCTCTGGAATGCTCTGGAATAGCTGCGTTCCAGAGTCCCCCACCAACCGTCAATAGCTCATTTTGCAGCTCTGGGTCCTTTGTTAATCCGCTTTTTCTTGCTCTGTTTTGTCTCAGGTTTCTTTTCAGTGGCATCACGGCTTTCTCGGTTGTTGCTATTGATCATCTTTGCGTTTTGAAGAACCTCTGCAAATGTGTGTACATGCTTGATGGTGGCTCTTTCTGCATGTTGCATATCCTCTACTGTCAGAGTCATTTTCTGCTGTGACAGTTTGGCACGGTGGGCTCTTTGTCGAAGCATTGTTCGCAGTCGCAACCACCATGCTACAGCTCTTTTCAGCGTCGATTGGTTGGGCAAGTCTGTCAGCCAATTTTCCCATTCTTGTAGTTCTTTTTTTTCCAGGAATTGGATCGTCCCATCCTACCTCGGTTCGGCACAATGACTGCAGAATTTTCTTCGCCCTTAAAACGTAGGGAGAGGTAGCCCCGAATGGGTCGAAAATATAGCTCATCGTTAAAAATATATTTCTTCGGGTGGGTTTCTGATTCGCTTGCACTTGATTGAATTGCAGGCGATCCGCTCAACACACCATTGCACACCCAAAGCTCGTACAACCGGTAATCGGTCAGATTGAAGATCAAGGTTCTTCACTTCCTTCGCTTGATCCTCTTTGGATATCGTTGCAAGCACTTTTCTGCTGTATGTTACTGATCCATTTTGTGAGTCTAAAACCTCCTTCTGCTTTTGCACTTTTTACATCATGTTCAAGACTGATAGCTTCATCTTCATTTGCCACTGACTTCAGGAAGTCATCCACATAGAAGTCCTTCTGTATTGCCTCTCCGACTTCCTTTCTGTATTCATGTTCGTTGTCAGTGGCGGCTTTCTTGAGGGCATAGTAAGCACAGCTTGGTGAAGATACAGCACCAAATAGATGCACCAACATTCTGTACACCTCTGGATTCCTCTGGATGTTGCCTTCTGGCCACCAAAAGTAGCGTAGCATATCACAGTATGCTGGTGTCACCCTCACCTGGTAAAACTTCGCTTCGATGTCTGCCATTATGACGATATTTTCTTGTCGCCACCGACGAAGAATACCATACATATGGTTGGTCATGTCTGGGCCTTGTAGCAATTACGTTGGGGACTACTGGACAGAATACTACTCTTAATTTGTCGGGTTTTTCTTGGGTGGCGTACACCATGGTGTGGAATGTACCATACTCTTCCATCATCTCGCTTTATTTCTGATAACGGCATCTTTTCTGCAAAACCCTTCTTTTCTAGATCTATCATGAAGTCAGAATTCTGCGCTTTAAGTCTGTCATTCTTCTCAATTATTTTCTTCAGGCTCATAGCATACACATTAGCCTGCGACTGATTGTCTGGCATGATGGCACTTCCGTCACGAAATGATAATGCCATCTGATAGTGACCGCTGGTTTTCACCACAGACTCATCCATTATCTTTATGAATTGCCGTATTCTGCAGATAAGGCTTGCTTTTCATCACTCAGGCGTTTGTTGAAATCCATGTTAATATACCGTTTCAACTGTTCTTGAAGATATTCTCTGCTGCAACAGATCGATCCATTGTCAACTCGGCAAACGTTGACATTGATTTCTGACTGGTCCTTAAATTTCAAAGGCAACCCGTAAACAAACCATCCTAAGGGGGTTCTGATGGCATATGGGTCACCCAGACTGCCAGCTAACATCTCCAGCAGTGTGCATGCAGCCGGCACGTTGACTACAATCATCATCGTGACTTTAGTGATGTCAATGTTTCTTGAGCCTAGAAGCTTAATATGATTCAAATGGTTCCACTGATTCATGTCTACCTGAGATGGGGCATCTCTTAAGGTGACGGGCATACTGTCTTTCATGTATACTTCTGGGAGATCGATGAAAGTGTTGTCATTAATATTGCCAAGTTGCAGATCGTCAAGAATTATATCTTTGTTTATCATCTCTTTCAAATTCAATGTTTTGATCACTAACCTTGTCTTCCTTGACTTTGTTTTTAGTAGTTTGTTTACCTCAATGGTACATAAAACAGCTCCACACCCATTGTCAATGAATGCATATGTTGTGAGGCGTTCGTTGCTTGATCTGGCTTTGATCGTCACTGGAACTATGGTCATCAGTGGGTTTACCTGCTTGTCGGCACTGGTGAGTTAGTTTTGCATATGCACTGTGGACCTCCGAACAATATAGGTTCACACGATGCGGGAAGAGGTTACGGTTTGCGGACTTGCCCAGGTCCACAATCCGTTTTTCAGTTTCCGAAAAAGAGCGCTAGAGGAAAAACGGGTTAGGGTTATATATAAAAAAAAAGATAGAAGGAACAGCTGACAGGCCCAGAATCAAAAATTTGAGGGTACATTTGTTTTGGGGAAGCGAGACAAATGAGTATTTAGTCCACGTTTTTTAACTACACGAAGACAAAGAAATGTCCCCAGTACGTATGTAAGGTAAAGCTTGATAATACCGCTTACATTTGACTTCACATGCACCCACACATCATGTCGTAATGTGTACAGGTTTATCTGTTGGCCTTTGTTGGTTCTTCGATGGATCTGGTTCTCTGTTCGGATCATGCATAGCAGTCACATGACGTCTTTGGCATTTATTGCATTTCGCCCTCTCTGGATTTCTTCATGTGCCCTGGATTCAAGAAAGCAAAACACATGCCTGTCTTACGGTAGAAAGTCTGATTTCGCCTCTGGATCCAATGCGTTGAATTTTATGCAGTCAAGCACACAATTGTTTGTTCCTTCTCCGCAGTGCAAACATGGTGCCTGAGCTGCTCTGTTTTCTTTCTTGTCCGTTATTGTGACTGCGAAGGCCTTTCTTGGTGTTATGTACCCTCTAATGTCTTGCTTGGTCTGGTTTCGGACTGGTTTTGTGCCCTCTTCATTTCTTCTCTGGTAACCAAGGCCAGCTATGCGTGGATCGTTTTCATTTCTGGAAATTTGCCCAACCAACTTCTCAAAATCCTTTAGTGTAGGTGATCGCTGGTCGACTTCTATAGATTTCCCACCTGCTTGATTCATTGCTGCTGGAGGGCAGTGGGCAATTTTCCAGCCAACACCTTCAGGCATTCAAAACCATTCATATTTGCCATGTCAGAATTACCCTGCTTTCCGTTGCAGCAATTGATGAGAACGATGGAGAATTTCTTCAGGCCTGTCTTGTCTCCTGTTGCAAATCTCCCCCACTGCTCGGCCTTACTCATAGTAATATATTATAGGCAGGTGCAAAAATATTATAGGCAGGTGCAATAATTGGTGACGGTCCATAGTCTCTTTTCAGTAGCCACTTAGATCGCTCGTAGGCCTTTGATGGCGGTTCAATCATTGGGCATTCCTTTATTAGCTCATGGGCTTCACCCTTGGTGTACTTCAGGAGAAGTTGACGTCTTTGGGCCGGATCACTTGTTTTATTTTTGACGACGTAACCGAAATTCTTGATAAAAGTCCGGTAGGATAGAATATCCACTCCACTGAAGGGGTCTATCTCGGGTGATGGCAGGGCCGCCTCTCTTTGACTAGTGTCAACAATTTTGCTCAAGATTAATACCATCGTCACATCATGGTGTTGGGATTCTTTCTCACGGAAAGTCATTTCTGCAGACGAATTTTGCTGAGCATCTTCGAAGTTCGTTTTTAGCTGACGACATTCTACTCGCTGAGCAGAATTCATTTGCTGCATGTTATCGGCTATAATATACAAGTTTTGATCTTGTGTCGCGGCTGGACCGCTGGGCTCACCGACTTGTTTGATGGAGAACGTTGGTGCATCAGGATTTAATTGGCTTGTCGTCGGCTCAGCAGCTGAAGTTCTCTCTTTGGAGGTTTCAACAGCAATTGAACGTGTTGTCACATCTGTACAGTGTACGGTTTGCAGACTGTACATTTCCTGCTCGTAGAGCATCTTGGTCATGGCCTTGGCGGCTTGCAGCTCTGCATTTATGTCGATGTCTTGCTGCTCACTTTCGATTTGTGCTTGCTCCTCCAGCAGCTGCTGTCGCCGTTTTAAGCCTTGAATTTCTTCTTCCGCTTCTTGAATTTGATGCTGCCGTTGAAAGATTCGTTTACGTTCCTCCAGTTTATTTCTCTCTTTAAGAGCAGCAGATTTGGCTGCTAGCTCGGCTTCTTTCGCTAGGTTTCTGTAGCGTAGCATGGACACTGTCGTTTGCATAGATGCTTTGCTCAGATCTGGTCGTCTGGTTGTGCTTCCGGGCCGTTTTTCATGAAGCGCATGCACAGCTACAGAGACACTGTCATCGGGGTTAATTTCAGCATCATCGGCCACTCCCGTCTGCTTTGACCACAAGGTGTCTGTGACAAGATTTGCTCCAGCCCCATTATCATTCGATGTGAGCGTTGGCATTGAACTTGTGCTTGAAGTTTCGCTTGTCTTCTCATGGGTTTCCACATTTATAAGGACCGCAGTAGCTACTTGGGGCTATTGTTCAGGTCAAAATACGGCTTGCCCAGATTCCGGACAAACGAAAGCCACAGGAAGTTCCTATACTGAACAGTTTGATTAACAAAATATTCATGCTGCAATATTTTACTGTAAGTTCTGGGCACGGTGGACACGACTAATAGTCTCAAATTACTTATATACTGCCTTTAATTCTGATGGTGTTTCACAAGTTCACAGTTCCGCAGTTCACAAGTTCACAAAGTGGTGTAGCCTAACGTTAGCCTGAATAAGCGTCAAGTTACTCACGGTAATTTGCTCACAAGATGCGGTTCACAAAGTCACAATGGCAAGTTCCAGAATAAGATCACCAATCGGCAAGATAACGACAAAAGGCAAATCAGTTGAAACAAGCAATAAGATCAAAGATAAACATGTTTTTATAGGAAATAAATGTGGTAAAAGATTGGTATCAGCTCCACCGCAGAACACTACAACGAGTTACCTAAAACTGTTAAATTCAAAATTGTTCTTAACCACGCGCACCTGCGCTTCACTGTACATGTATGCCCACGTTGTATTGTGCTGTTCTGCGCGCCTACGCTAGTTGAGCGGATAAACAGCGCGTAATAATAACTTAAAATAACTTTGACATAAACCGAGATCTCAGAAACCACAGCAGTTAAGATTTATTATATGTCACATGTGGTATTTCCTCGAATCCTTGACCTGTTTGTGAGCATTTGTAGACAATCTCCATCGGGATCAGGGACGTAGTGTGTTATTATTATTAATTATTTCTGGTAATAAAACTAAGGATTTCTCAAAAGCGCCCTCGACACTGTAGCTTGCAAGCCTAAAGAAACCTGTAGATAGAAGACAATAAGAAGAAGGTACAGTTTTGGATGTAGGGGAAATTCATAGGGAGGATACACATAGGTAATTCAGTTTGTTGGAACACTTTAGCGCAGTCATTTTGCTGGATGCCAGGAATCATTATTTATTTTCAAATAAGTAAGATATTTAATTCGGTAGTAAAATTGTTCGATATCAGGACTTCACTGCCCCCAAAACGAATAATTTACCCCAATATGATCGCATTGTTAACAGTGTTGTAAGTCTCGAGACCTGGGCCCATATTCATAAAAGCCTGCAAAGCCTATAGTTGGCTGCTAAAATGGCCCCTAGTTGACGTTAACGTTAGAGTTGATATGGTGTGTATCTAAGTCACTAGTTCGCAAATTATCCTCACCCAGCATAGGGCTAAATTCTCCACAACCAATAGAACATTTGGATACCAAACAAATTAATAGGCAAAACTCAAATCTGAATCCAAGAACCATGTTATCCAATGTAAAATATCACTGTTTAAAAATGACGTGTTCGCATGCAGAAATTGACGCCTAGAACGCGAAACCAACCCGCTTCGTTGCTATATCCGGACGTCTCCGGCGATCATTTTCATTTCTAGTTCCAGATAGCTGCCACACTAAGTAATTGCACCCTTCGCCTCCGCAATTTACGTACACGTAAAAACCTAACCCACGAAACCAGTTTTTAGCTTCAATTATTTTCTGTACGACTACAAATCGTGGAAATCCATTTGCGTGCTTATGGTCAATAGGTCGTACACGTTCAGCCATAATTATTAGATAATTCTGACAAAAACATACCAGCTTCAAGATGTTGTTTCAAATGCTTCCCCACAATTTCTTGACTTAGTCACCCTGTTCCCCCTACCCTAGACTTGATGACAAGTCGTTAGATAGTCGGGTTTAATCCGTGTATTTCAGTCGAAGTTTATCGGCACGGCTGGTTTAAGACTAGTAACGTGCCAGATCTAACGACTTGATCAATACGTTCTCGCACCGTTATTCATATATGCGTGCAGCGCAATACATATGTATGGTGGCCGATCACTGCCGTTCCATTTTCTCTCATTGTCAACTTTTTAACCAAAGTGTTTTTGTTTTTTTTAATGTAAAGAGAATTTTTAAATGCATTGACAAATGCAATTGTTTTTCCAATGTAAAGTGATTTTTTAAATGCATTGACAAATGCAATTGTTTTTCCAATGTAAAGTGATTTGTAAATTCATTGACAAAAGCATTTTTTTTTCAAAGTAAATTGATTTGTAAATGCATTGACAAATGCAATTGTTTTTCCATTGTAAAGTGATTTTTAATTTCATTGGCAAATGCAATTGTTTTTCCAATGTAAAGTGATTTGTAAATGCATTGACAAATGAATTTGTTTTTAATTTTTTTTTTTTTCATTGCAAAATGGTTTCCCAAGTAGAAATGATTTGTAAATGCAATTTTTAAACGCAACTGATTTGAAATGTCAAATGAAAGTCAAAAGTTACCGGCCGATCGCTGCCACAGTATCCCATAGTGCTTTGCGACTTTGTATTTAGACTGGTTTCCAGAAGGAGGCCATGTACATTATTAGTTATTACGCTGTACATACGTTCACATTTTGACGTCCAGCGATGATCCGGGGGCTGGTCACAAGTCTAGCAGTAGCACAAACTGTCATGGCGGGCGCGCGAGAGGCAGTTGTGGGTCCATCGTTTTATGTTAGAAATGACGGTTGGAAAGGCCATAAAGAATTGAAGGAAGATCTTGACCAGTACGTAAAACAGTTGCTTAAACGGGAAGAAATTTTAAGTTTTATGAGGAGAGATTATCCTGCATATACATGGAGTTTGCGGTCTCTGGATAGAAGACTTCGTCATTTTGCGTTGTACTACAACGACGAAGACAATACCATCGAACAAGTGCGAGATGCTGTACAAAGTGAGCTAGATGGTCCAGGAAAACTGTTAGGTTACCGAGCCATGCACAAGAAACTACGACAGGAGCACGGCCTAAAAGTGCCCCGAGATTTGGTACATTCAGTAATGTACGATATTGATCCAGATGGGCTCAATGCACGATCCCTCCAAAGGAAAAAGAAAAAGAAAAAGGGCTGCTTCGCAACAAAGGGCACAAATTTTGTACATTCTGTGGATGGCCATGACAAACTTATGGGGTACCAAAACAGCACATATCCACTTGCTGTGTATGGATGCCTAGACACAGCCAGCAGAAAGATGCTTTGGCTTCGCGTATGGGTGTCCAACTCGAACCCGTTGATAGTTGGACGATGGTATCTGGAGCATCTGTATCAGACACGCATCATATCTGCCTATCTTCGCATGGATAAGGGTACTGAAACTGGTATCATGGCCACTATGCATGCTTTCCTTAGGCGCAACCACCAAGACCTTCAGGACCCTTGTGATTCTGTCTTATATGGCCCTTCAACATCAAACCAGGTAGGCCTATTGTTATTTCTTTCCAAAAGGTTTCCATGTGTGGACAATTGGTGTGGAGGTCACTTGGCACCCTGTGCGCAAACCCTATGGGTGTGATATAAAAATTCAAAATGTTAGGTGCTAACAAAATCCTCATATGGAACTCTGAAAAGATGTTTCAAGTGCAAGTGAATGTCATTATCTTTGCTTAGAAATGTTTGCTAGTCCTTAGAAAGTAATAAACTGTTATGAAGTCATTTTTAGCCGAGAGAAAATTTGATCATTTGGTTAGATATTTTGTTTCAGACCATGCCCATAGGTTCATACACAGATTGGAAGGGGACCTTCACAGAAGCCTTTCCCTGTGAGAACATATTGTGCAGTTACTTTTTGTATAAGAAACGGTAAACATTTTTCAGTCCAGTCCCATCATGGGACATTCCTACAGCACATGGAATTTTCCAACATTTTTCCTAATAGTGTTTGTAATGTATTTTGTCCCAGATTGAGAGATGGTGGAAAGAGCTACATGAAAGAGTAGAGAAGTACTTCAAATCCCAGCTTAGGTGGATGAAGGAAGAAGGACACTACAATCCAATCAATATGACCCACAGGTACTGCTTCTTGTCTGGTGTACTGAAGATTATGATGTGAACAATAAAGTTTTGCAGCCCTTCCCAATGATATATCTTATATAACAATACAAAATAGTGTGTCCTGACATTCCAAGTTCTTTTAGAGAGCCTAAAACACATTTGCATTTTAGCCTCTGAAAAAAATAACTTGCTACATTTAGGTTTCGAATGTCACACTATTTTTGTATTGATTTACTATAGTTCTTCTCAGTCAGTGAGCAGTTTGCAACGGTCTCTTATAGAAATTTATAGAAATTTAAAAAAATTGTATATATCAAAAGGGAGAGTACTACTAAGTAATAGGTCTCTAAACTCAAATTTTCTTACTACAAACATTAATGCAAGCACTGACTTTATTTCAATATTTTGAATCCATTGTGCAATGAATGTGATGCCCAACAGCAGGAAGGGATGCAATGAATTCACAATGCTCAAGTGCTATCTCTGCCAATTGCCAATAAGTCCCTTTATAAGAAAATTGGGGCCCACTATAATGCGTATATAGAAACTTCTTCTCGGAGTCTAATAATCTGATTTTCTCTTTTTTTTAGAATGCTTCTTGCCTACATCATGATACCTGTTCTGCAAAGAGAACTGGATATTTTCAAGAACACTGTATGGAATACACATAGAATCAGACCCCAGAAGGACACGGTTTTGCCAAGTGGAGTTCCTGACCACATTTACAACTTCCCTGAAGAATATGGCCTAGAAGAATGTGGTAATTATGCAAACCACTGTCATTCTTGAAAATAGGAGGAAGGGTTGCATTACATCACATTTTGTAACTTAAACCTGGCCAGCTACTACTATATATGTACAATGTCAGGATAAGCACCAATGTACAAATGTTGATGGAGTGATATTTCCACAGGCTTGTGCGTGCTTACAACTAATAGGATTTGCTTGTGATAAATGGAACCCAAAACAGTGTCTGACCATAGAGAAAGGAACAGCAGGTTTGTTTCTATCTTCGGGGGGGGGGGGGGGTGGGAAGGGGGGGGGGGGGTGGGAAGGGGGGAGGGGGGAAGGGGGGAGGGGGGGAAGGGGGGGGGGGGAGGGGGGAAGGGGGGGGAGGGGGAACAGAGAAGAAAAACCAAATCCAAAAACCTTTCAAACAAAGCAACAGTATATTTTATCTAAGGTACATTGTTACTGTTAAAACACAAATGAAGATGCTTTTCATATTTGTAAAAAGGAATTTATCCGTATGAGTGACATTTGTCAGATAAGTTTTTATGCATGCAATCCTGTATTTAAGCTGGTCTTATTCACAAGTTTGAGTGTCTCGCTTAATACAATGTGCTGGCCTTGCTTGCAGGGACCTGTGCTAGACTCGACTATAGCACTGGTATAGCCTCCAACAATGATCCTGACCACCAAGTGTATGGAATTGCATGCCTGTATGCACTAACCAGTAATTCACTTAACATATTTGTCTCGTACAGGACTCCCAGTAACAGAAGAACAACTGCAGGAGGCAGCTGAGAATTCTGGCATTCTGGACTGCTCTGAAGACTTTCTAGAGCCCGAATTTAGACAAGAATGTGAGCGGCTAGTACCCGATGTTGAAAAACTTGAAGCCAAGGACTGCAAGCAAGCATACCTGTATTTGAAAAACCACTTCAGTCTGCCTCCAAACAACTGATCGCAAATCGAGGATGCTCTTGGTTTATAGAGGTGCTAAAAATCAGTACTTGTAAGTCCAAACAATAGGAACTGCCTTGAAAACAACAGATACATGTAGTCCTCAATTCGATCCATAAACCTTTAACATGTATGTATGTGCACATCAGAAAATGAATGTTGAATCTGAGGCGAGTTCTTTAGTCAACAGTAATAGAAAAAAATATATTAAATAAAAGTGACCCAATGGTCATGATCTTGATTACAGACTTCGATGTAAAGACCTGTGGCGGAAATTTTAATACATGTGCACTGTATTCTGTTCTTCCTAACAAATGATAGAAACTAAAATCTTCTTGGAAATAAGCATAGTTGGTTGTCCACTTTTTTAATGGGCAGCAATATCCAAATTAGGCACATCACACTGGAACATGTGCCACTTTTCACTTTCTGATCAATTGTCCGGGTGATGACCCTGTAGTGCACATCCCTCTTGCCTCACTTCATGTTTGTACAAGTATGTAAAATAATAATAAAACTCTTTATTCACCATGTCTCTTTGTTTTATTACCAATGACTGCAGCAGAACACAAGTGAATACAAACAAGTAAATGTGAGCCATTGGTAGATTTCACTAAATCAATAGTATTTCTGTTGAACTGGATTAGAGCTAAGATTAACATTTTCACATTATTAAGTGGAGTATCCATGTGATTTTTAGGTCAAAAAAAATTGTCAGTCTCTGGGTTTTTTCTGTTTTTTTCTCAAAACAGCGCCCTCTATTTAAAAAAAAAAAGAATGACAAAAAGTTTCGCCGCGTCAATTCTGAAACTGGTCTGACCAGACTGATTTTGGTTTTTTTGGCCTATGCATTTGAATTTCCCTATTTGACAAGATCTTTAAGGTTGTAGATTAATAGAACTTGAAACGTCTGAAAAATCAAGTTATCATTTACCTCTGTAGGTGCTGTATATTTGGAGACACATGCATGGCTTAAAACAAAATGGCAAGCTCATTTTAGTGTTTACAAACTGTACTTGTTTAGTTTTCTTATATAACAAGAAAAACAACTTTTAACACAATAATTGTTGGATTAAGTAACAAGCCCTATAACCCTCTTGGTGAGCAACTGTTATTGTCAAAATTACAAAGCCAAGTAAAAATGTACATGCAATTTGTGTTTCAGAAATAAGGACAGGACGATTTGCTAAAAAGTCATTCCAGAATACATGTAATTCACATGACAGAAAGGAGATATTCTGAATTTTTCTGTACACTTATTCTGCCAAATGTAATTCAGATATAAAAATGCTTTTTGGTCTCGTTTTGAAACTTGTCGGCCTACATTTATACTTTTCCATCTTATAGTGTAAGTGCTGAAAAGGTTTTCTCGAACCAGTGAGCTGATGAAAAGGAACATGATGGCATAATATTTAAAGTAAATAAAAAAACCTGGCACTAATGTGCATGTCCAGGAATTGCAATGTAAACAAATGAAATCAACTGTAAATCTGAAAAGGAAGCCCATGATCAACCCACTAAATTACATTTCTACACTGCTTCAAAATGAGTACATACTGCTAGTACACGTATTACTGCTTTTGCACTTTATGTCTGAGGTTATGTGTCCCTGGTCAACTGTTCATGCTAGGGCTTTGAGTCCAAGTAGTGTGCAATAGTCATTGCATTTCTTGTGGGCGCTCTTGAAATTTTCGATGGCCTGACTGGACAGGTTTCCAGTCGAGAAAAGGAACTCTCCTTCCTTCTTTGCCTCCTTTGATGCTATTTCTGGGTCATACAGGCTGTGGGGATCAATGGGTTAGGATGGTCGGGATGGGTAGGGGGAGCTGAGCAACTCCCTACTTCATAAAGTATCCCATATGACCTGCGTCACAAAGAGCCTCTCCTAATCAAACTCCTATCTGCTTGGCTTCATGTGCCGATCCCTGTTGCGAACAGAAAGCAGAGGTGTGAAGGCGGGTTTCTGGCGCCTTAAAACCAGATTGCTCTGGGCGGGAGGGGCTCATCAACCTTGGATGGTAGCTCTCCTAGGAGAAGGAAAACTCTGATTTAAAACCCGGGGAGAGGGGGCCCGTTATCCCTGCTAGGAAACCCTTCTAGGAGACGGTGTACTCTGACCACAAATCCCCAAACCAGGCAGCAGTGGTTTGGTACCCCTTCATGGCAGATGAACTACTGGTTGGTCAATGGCATGGTTGGAACTACCTCAGTGGAAGGGGTTCTCTTTCTTCTGAGCACTGCGGGGCAGTTCTTGTGTTCTCCAGCTGTCGAGCCCAGGCTCTCCGCTGGATACAGACCACTGGAACCCAGAGAGTGTCGCTACTTCTGCGCAACGTATGCTGCACTATAAACACATGGCGCAGGCCTTCGGGATCAGGCTGAGGTGAGGAGAGGTTTCAAGTCTCATGGCGATGGAGATTCTGGCGGTGCTGGCAGGCTTGAGCAGCTGGAAGCTGGTAGTACAGATCTCTACACATGAGCGGCTTGGGAGTGATGGCCGTACGCATCTGGAGGACGACGAGTGTGTGAGGTCCTTCCCAAGTGACCAGGCGGCCCTTCTTAGGGATGCACCGCCTGCCCCAATCAGGGGACGCCCCAATAAAAGGCGGGGTAAAAAAAGCTCGTCTGCCCTTTTCCTGGCTGGCAGCCCACGGCCAGCGGGACTCCAACTTGTGGGAAGAATACACAGAAAGGAAAACGAAATCAAGTTTTAACTAAACGGTTAATCCTAGGAACTTGGAATGTCCGAACTCTTTTAGACTCCGAAACTAGACCCGAGAGACGTACAGCCCTTCTCGACAGAGAGCTCGCTCGTTACTCCATAGACATTGCAGCACTTCAGGAAACTCGTCTAGCTGGGTCAGGCGAGCTCAAAGAAAACAACTATACTTTGTTCTGGTCGGGAAGAGAAGTTGGAATGAGGCGAGAAGCAGGTGTTGGTCTTGCAATCGCAAACAGCATAGCCAGAAACCTAACTACCTTCCCAAAGGCAATCTCAGACAGGCTGATGATCTTAAAGATCAAAATAAACGACAAAATTCCCCTTCATCTTCATATTATTAGTGCTTATGCCCCAACACTTCCTAGCAGCGAGGACTCGAAACAGCAGTTTTACGAAGATCTCTCTCGGTTGTTGCGAGGCATCCCACTCCACGACAAAGTCATCTGTTTGGGTGATTTCAACGCACGGGTTGGCTCAGATAACACTACCTGGGCGGGAGCACTTGGCAGTTTTGGGAGAGGAAATATCAACTCAAACGGTGTGATGCTTCTTTCATTTTGCAAAGAGTTCCACCTAGCAGTCAGCAACACATTCTTCAATATGCCAGACAAATGGTTCTACTCTTGGAAACACCCTCGTTCTAAATCCTGGCACCTTCTAGATTATGTTTTAACTAGGAGAGGTGACCTTCATGACATATGCATCACCCGCGCCATGCGGGGTGCAGAGTGTCAGACAGATCATCAACTCATCCGCACTTATGCAAATCTACAGGTGCGCTCACCCAAAACAAAAACTGCGCCAAAACCAAGACGTCACATTGATGTGTCCAAGCTTTCCGCGCTTGAGCACCGCACAAAGCTACAAGTTGCTGTTACTCAAGCCATTAGCAATTCTGGCATCAGTGGTGCGGACTCAGTTGACAACCACTGGGCTCTTCTCCAGCAAGCTGTTTACAGTGCATCAGCCACAGTACTTGGCCATCCGTCTAGGAAGCATGCTGACTGGTTCGATGAAAACGATACTCAGATTAAAGACCTCCTGCAGGCCAAACATGCTGCTCATCTCCGTCACATTGCAAATCCATCATCGGCAGCAGCCTTAAAGCACCTACGTGAAACCAAGGCCTCCCTGCAAAGACAGCTTAGGCAGATGCAGAACAGGTGGTGGGCTCAAAAAGCGGCAGATCTACAACACATGGCTGATGTAAATGACTCCAAAGGTTTTTACACCTCCTTGAAGGCAGTCTATGGTTCTGTAAAATCTGCTACTTCTCCGCTTCTCTCAAGCGACGGTAGCACTCTCATCACTGACAAACAAGAAATCCTTGACCGTTGGCGCGACCATTTCAAGACCCTTCTGAATAAGTCATCTGATACGCAGGAGGAGTTTCTTGATCAGATACCGCGGCGGCATGTCCAGCAGGACCTTGCCAGGCCACCCTCCCTTGGAGAGGTCAAGGAAATAATCATCAAAGTTCTGAACGGGAAAGCTCCAGGCTTGGACAGCCTCCCCGCTGAGATATACAAACATGGCGGACCACTACTTCAATCCACACTTCACAGTTTGTACCTTCGTTGTTGGATGTCAGAAGAACTTCCAAATGCCTTTAAAGACGCTCTCATAGTCACCATCTTCAAGCGTAAGGGAAGCCGTCAAGACTGCAACAACTATCGTGGCATCTCGTTGTTATCCATTGCTGGGAAGATCCTTGGGAAACTGCTTCTGAGGCGGCTGAAATCTGTTTAAGATGGCGTTCTACCAGAAAGTCAGTGCGGCTTCCGAGCAGGACGTAGTACCATCGACATGGTATTCACTTTACGCCAGCTTCAAGAGAAGGCTATGGAACAAAATATGCCACTCTTTGTAGCCTTCATTGACTTCTCCAAGGCCTTCGACTCAGTTCCTCGATCTATGCTGTGGAGTGTTCTTGAAAGGTATGGCTGTCCAGGAAAACTCATCACACTGATCAGGAAGTTTCATGATGGTATGAAAGGCCAGGTTTCTTTTGCCGGCTCTACTTCAGATCCCTTTAAAGTTAGCATTGGAGTGAAGCAGGGATGTGTGCTAGCCCCTACACTGTTCACTATCCTCTTGTCAGCAGTTTTACAAGTTGCCTCACTGGGTACATCTGGAGGGGTCTTCATCAAAACACGCTTCGATGGAAATCTATTCAACATCCGACGTCTGAAAGCAAGCTCCAAAACTCACCTCATCGGCGTGCGGGAACTATTGTATGCCGACGATGCTGCTCTTGTGGCTCACTCGGAAAATGAGTTGCAGAACCTTGTCAGCAGTTTCGAAAGGTCAGCCACTGCGTTCGGTCTCACCATAAATACCAAGAAAACCGAGGTCATGGTCCAACCAGTACGACGTACTCTACTTGTCCAACCAACCATCCTCTTAAACAACCAGCCCTTAAAGTGTGTGCCTCACTTCACCTATCTTGGCAGCACAGTCTCCAGCGACAATAGCCTGGAGAAAGAGCTCAACAAGAGGGTATCTGCTGCAGCAGCATCCTTTGGGCGTCTACATCATAGAGTGTGGTCTCAACGTGGCATCAAAACCTCTACTAAATGTATGGTGTACAGGGCAGTGGTACTATCATCTCTTCTCTACTCAACTGAAACATACACAGTATACCAAAGACATATCCGGAAACTAAATCAAATTCAACTCCGCCATCTTCGTACCATCTTAAACATCAAGTGGTCTGACTATATCACTAACAACGAGGTTCTTCGCAGGGCTGGTATGGCCAGTGTCGAGTCCATGCTGCTTGCCAGACAGCTACGTTGGAGTGGTCACCTCGCACGTATGGATGACTCCCGACTACCAAAGCAGATATTCTATGGAGAACTGGCGAAAGGGGTTCGTCACAGAGGCCGCCCTCAACTTCGTTTCAAGGACTGTCTGAAACGTCATCTCCAAGCAGCTGGCATTCCAACCAACACCTGGGAAGACATGGCCAAGGAGAGGCTCACATGGCGTTCACTCACCAAGAGTGGGGCTGCGTCAGCTGAGGATGCCAGGGCAGAAGCTGCAGAGACTAGGAGGATGCGGCGTCACGAGAGAGCGGTTTATCCCGAGGACGCACCCCTACAATGCAGATACTGTGGCCGCCAAACATCTGCCAGGATTGGCCTATACTCCCATGAGAAGTCTTGCCAACTCAAACTTCGAAACTCAACCCCCCGATAGTCTTACTCGTTAGCGAGTGACAGCCTATATATATACAGGCTGTGGCCACTCCCCTGCATGTCAACCACCATCACCTGGCCTTCAGAATACTCCAAACTGAATTGAGCTAGAGACTCGCACTTCTGTCGAATCACAGACTCCTCGTCACATAACACACCGTTGTTGTTCATGTATTTTACAAATGTGCCGTCGATGTACTCCTCGACCGTGACCCACTGGTGATCACCGACCTCATCGGGGAGTCGTCCCATGTAAATGGAATTGTAGGTGAGGGGCTGCCCATACAGATCAAGAACGTCCTCGCGCCTTAACCGCTCTTCTAATTTGAGGCACATGTTTTTGGCCAACATGTGCATCTGCACGACTTTCCTTGTGTGCTGTTCTACAGTCTGATTGGTGGCCTTTATTACTTCAATGACGGTGGACAGATATCTTTTTAAAATCCACTTGCCTTTAAATTCTCCCGTTCTGCTCGTAGCTTCGTAAGCAAACCTAAATCCACCTTGCCCACATGGATCTTCATCAACAGAGAACTCAACAGTAACTGGGCGGCTACACCACTTCATGTCTTCAAACGTAAATGAAAACAATTCAACAGTCTCACACTGTTCGTTGATTACCCGCCCCAGCTTCATCATGTCAATGACCGACAGGCTCTTTGGATATTCCTTTTGTCTGGTACTACTTGCCATGGATGGAATAGAGCATGAATGTTTGACCTGCTGCATACGCTTGTTCGTTGGCCCTGCGTTGTCACATTTCGCACTTCTTGCCTTGCGCTTCATGATGTTTGCCCCGGCGTCGTCACCAGGAGCTTCAACAAACCGCACATGGATAACCTTTGTCAGATCAGGAACCTGGTCGAGGTTGATACACGACGGTCCCTGCTCTCCAGCCAAAATGTCACACTCCATCGCCTCTCCAATCGAATCGGCAAAGTGCGTGATACAGGCAGACTTGATGTTTTCGAGGGTGATATCTCCGAATTCATATGCAACAAATTCACGAGGTCCCATGCGTGAATATTTCTGAGCACGACCACAAACATCAGAACTTAGTCGCTGAACGATTATCCGTTCATTACTGATGCTGTCGTCGTTGGATTTTTTTCCTACTCTTTTTTCCTTCATCGCCTTCTGGAAATTCCGCCATGCGTCCTTTTTGCCAGCCATCTCGCGTGTGTGTATGGTGTATTAAATACGGTATGGACTACGGGGCTGGTTCGTGCCGTCATGCATTTCATGCGCGTAAACGACGGACGAAAGTAGTCCGGATACCAGACCCGCAACCTCGTTTTCATGCGTAGTGTTGTCCGCGTACAGCGAGACACCCATGGGAACGAGGTTGACCAGACCCGATGGTTCCGTGATTCCGACTATCCTTTTCGAATTTTATCAAGAGTCGTCTGGGCATCTTTGGTCATCAGGGAACCAGACTAGGACGAAAGGGAGAAAGCACTATGGCCTTATGGGATACTGTGGCAGCGATCGGCCGGTAACTTTTGACTTTCATTTGACATTTCAAATCAGTTGCGTTTAAAAATTGCATTTACAAATCATTTCTACTTGGGAAACCATTTTGCAATGAAAAAAAAAAAAAATTAAAAACAAATTCATTTGTCAATGCATTTACAAATCACTTTACATTGGAAAAACAATTGCATTTGCCAATGAAATTAAAAATCACTTTACAATGGAAAAACAATTGCATTTGTCAATGCATTTACAAATCAATTTACTTTGAAAAAAAAATGCTTTTGTCAATGAATTTACAAATCACTTTACATTGGAAAAACAATTGCATTTGTCAATGCATTTAAAAAATCACTTTACATTGGAAAAACAATTGCATTTGTCAATGCATTTAAAAATTCTCTTTACATTAAAAAAAACAAAAACACTTTGGTTAAAAAGTTGACAATGAGAGAAAATGGAACGGCAGTGATCGGCCACCATACATATGCAATGTATTTCTGCGGTGAGATCCAATGGCGCACTGCTATGCAAATGTAGACTCATCCATTCCGTTACATGGGGAGTTCTTCTCAATACTTTAGGAACATGTTTCTAGATCTCGTGATGTTTAACGACCAACACACTCAGTTAGGTCAATTGCGTGTTGCAATAAAATATATCATTGTGATACACTTGATTTATTTGAGTTGTGTATGCTCTATTATTACCTTTGTAATGTTACACAATACAAAGTACGAACCCTTGAAGTAATGAGAATGATCTACGTAGAAAAAGAATAGGAGCTGAACACCTCTTTTAACCGCATGTGTTGTACGAGATCTGTAAAGGTGGTTTAAAAACACTGCAGGCGTACACATGTTCGTATAGCGCACGACCGAGAAAACGAATTTAATATCACAGGAAACGAAGTTAATATCACAAAAACAATCCAGTTTGATCAGGAAAATTAAGTTAAACATAAAAACACCCAAGAATGACATGTATACGCCAAGTTTGAATGTTAGGTAGACCTATTTTCGGGAAAAGATACGAGACATTCGTGTGAGACGATGCAATGCAGTGCACGTATTTACAAGATGTTCTAAAAAAAAAAATAGAAAAGTTTTTTTTGGGGGAAAGAATTCCACATCATAATCTTATGCACAAACCATAGAAAAACGAGATTTTGTTGATTAAGAACATTTTTGAAAATGTTGATTTAATTTTATATCCAGACAATAAAAAGTTTTATGATAAAATTAAAAAGGGAAAATGTCTGCGTTTTAGGAAAATGTATTTGGCACATTAATTGGTTTGTTCGTGGGGACAGTGTCCAGATTTGGAATCAACCTAATGTTTAACCAGGGTCCCAACAATTCTTGCTGGACAAGTGGACAGAAAAAAATAATTATGTGGTTTGAGCTTAAACCATAGAGCTGTATAATAAAGATACAGCTCTATGGCTTAAACTATGAACTTGAGAAACTTGAAATAAATCACAATTAAAAATACCAATCACACAATGTAACTAATGACATACAGTGACACAATGGATTAAATTTTGCTTTCTTTTATTTGGGATTGATACACTGCAGATAACATGTAATAACTACTGCCGTAGTATTAATATTCTTATTATGTATTGTTTACTGATGTTATAAAACCAAAATAATAAAACGAAAACAAAATTAGCCCCCGACTTTCTATGAATTTAAAACCAAAATAAAAACTTGCGATGTCATTTTAGAATAATAATTGTTCATACTATGCAAAGATACATTTGGCAGCGTTCTTCACAGGCCAAATTTTGATAGGACACCCTGTACGGCTTTAACTTTGAATTGTGAGTGTTTCTAGATATTTGTGCAATATGAACACGATATTACAGATTTGTACAACACAATTTCTGTTTTGTATAAAACCGTGATTGAAAAGCAAAATTTGACAGGCCGGCATAACATTTGACAGGCCGGCATAACACTTCAACAGGGCGGCATAAAAATATGGCAGAACAGCGTAACATTTACACAGGGCAGGCTACCCTGCTAAAATAGATTGTGGAGAACACTGACTGGGTAAATCTATGTCATTTTAACATCTGTATAATTTGCTTTGGAAATTAACAATACAATTTTAACCAGACTTGTCGGTTTTCATGAAACACATATTCACTATACGAAGGCTCAAAAGAATATTATGTATACTTCCATGTTTTGAAGATAATTTTGTGACTGTTGCGACTGTTTTATTATCTGTACTTATATTGTTGAAACATGAAATGCCAAGATGCAGAGTTCTGCGATATTTTTACAGCACATCTAACAAATGTGGAACACCGAGATAGCTTATCTTGGAAAATTGAGTTGGTCAGTTAAGCTTCCGTAGTTTACTGATGGTTAAACAAAATAAGTTTTGACATTCGCTGTCATCTGTTATCCCTCTGTCATATTAATGGGAGCAGTTCGTCCTGTGACTTGTGCAGCCGTATTAATAAGCTGTACAGCCTGACATCTCAGTAGCAAGAAGTGGGTAAACCAATTAGCTGTAGTGTACAAAGAAAGAAAATATACAGGTATAAATTAAATGCCAAGGGAATAATGTTGCAACATTAGGTGGCTCTACACTTCCAGAATTGTGAGAGAAAAAACTGACCATTGCGATTTTAGGAAAATTCTACAGTACATTACATTTATGCACGTCAAATAGTTCATGACACAATATGTTGTGTACACAAATTAATACCACCATGAACTAAAGTCAACGGGACAGTCTTCGTGGAATGTGTACAACATTGATCTGAAAATACCTGTATTGTGGAATTCAATCCTTTGTAAAGGGTACCCTAGACCAACTGATTCTACTGTTCTTTCGAAATATTCAAGTTTTTCTCTCAGAAAGGACCACAATAATAATGAACAAATCCCGCTGAAAACAAAAATAACATTTTCGCCTAGAGCAATGTTCTCCTAAATCTCACTTAGTTAAAACCGTAGTTCTGACATTTTCTACACGGATAGTTCACTGATCGTACAGTCTGCGAGTTTATATAATAAATTTAATTATTTACAAAGGATTTTAATGCAATTTTACCCACCATCGCTGCTGCCACTGTGTCACTCTCGACGGTCTACGGTACGCATGCACGAACTTGCGAATGCGAAGGCAACACAATTTCACGGCTCTCTATCCTATGTACGCTCGAATTATCCAGTTTGTAGAGATCAGTGGTACCGGGTACCAGTACAATACGCGAAGCAGCGTAGAATACATGCTGTATAAAACTGCTCATAAATTTGTATCCCTCTGGAATCTGAACCAATCAGAGTGCTCGCATAGAATTCGCTAGCGATTGTCATAGGTTGTGTACAAAACTGAAAACGACATGTCCAAGTCGGTAAATTAACTTCGAAATTGGGAACGAGGCAACCGCAACCTCCCCCCTGTATACCGAGTGGACCGCTATTACCGACTTGGCACCAAGTCTACCCCTACCCCAGCGTATCCCCCCCCCCCCCCAGCGGCCACCCCCCCCCCCAAAAAAAAAGGTACACGATCACCCCCACTCTTTTAACACAATTAAAAACACATTCAATAAAACATTTCTGAAGGAGTTAAAATATTTATTCTCAATCACATTATGTAAATCATTATTAAAAACATTATTAAAATTATTATTTTGTTGTTTTAGTAAAAAACATCAAACTAATTAAACTGCACGTGCTTCATAATTAATGTAAACATTTCAAAGCATGAATCTGTCATAATGTGGCGATATACATTGTTTTAATACGTCACCGTTTTCACGAAGAGACAAATTGAGCCTTTCACGGTCTGAACAAACTTTCGAGAAAATCGCTTGTAAAGTTCGTCCTTTTTTCGTTTGGCAGTTTGAAACATAAATATCCATAGAATATTAAAAATTAAGGTATCATGGGAAAGAAGAGATGTCAATCTTCTTAAATATAGCAAACGTTAAGAAAAATAGGTAATTAGTTTTGCAGAATTAATCAATTAAGAGAATTGTCTCTTCGTGAAAACAAAAAAACAATACATTAGCAAATTCGCCCGTGGCTGTGAGAGTCAGAATGTATACATTTCCCCATTGCGCCGCAAATTTGTCTCTTCGTGAAAACGCTAAAAGCCCTTACGCGCCCAATTCGCCCAATTCGCCTCTTCGTGAAAACGCTAAAGTCACTACGCGTATCAAAGTGCCCCTTCATAAACACGTTGAAGTCAACGCTATTTCGAATTTGCCTCTTCGTGAAAACGCAAAAGGGCACTTGAGGACAACTTAACTCCAGTGATTGGAGTTCAGTTTTTAATGCACATGATGCCAATTCTGCATTTGATAATGTCATGAACATTTTTAATACAAAATTTGATAAGCATATCCCTTTGAAACGTAGCAAGGTAAATTCACGTAAATTGACTCCAAAATTGCCCTGGATCACTGTCTCCTTGTGTAAATCTATTTGTCATAAAAACAAACTTTACCATAGATATATTTCTAATTAAATTGACATAAACCGTTCTAATTATGTACGCTATAAAAACATACTGACTAATGTTCTTCGTAACGCTAAGCGTAACTATTATGCTAAACAATTTAATAAACAAAAGGGAAATATGAAAAATACATGGACAATTATTAATAGTGTACTGCAAAAGACCCAGCGCCCTACAATTACATCGATTAAAACTAAATACATCAATTAATAATCCACAACTTATAGCCAACCACTTTAATAATTATTTTGCTACCATCGGTAAGAACCTTAGTGACCATATTCCATCCAACAATTATAATTTCATGACAGAGGCTAATGGTTTGACCTACGAACATAAAGCAATGCTGTCTTCAACCGCTTGGTTGAGGATGTAACAGTAAGATTTTCAAGTAATTCACAATGTCCGTTCCAACAAATCTAGTATTATCAAAAAAAATCACGCATTGGTAAACACCTTGTGTACCAACACAGTACGGTGCGGTTTATATGTTCACATTTGCTAACGTGAACAGGGGCGGATCCAGGAATTTCGGTTAGAGGGGGCGCCAAAAATTGTCAACATAATATATTGGGAGAAGATATGGAAGCGCAGGAGGCGCGAAGCCCCAACGCCGAGATCTTCTTAATCTTCTCGAGATTTTTTTAGGGGGGGGCGCGCGCCGGGTGCGCCCCCCCCCCCCTGGATCCGCGCATGGTGAAGGACAAGTTGGGGTCGAATACAAAAAAGAAAAGGTTCACAACTCGCTGTGATAGAATATCACAGTACAGCGTTGCACGTATTGCGTCATTTACAGCATGGCTGTGCTGCACGCCTGTGTCAGTACAATGTAGGGCCTGTATGCTGCCTCTAAATGTTTTTTAATTTATAAACGAGTGATAAACTTAGCGCTGTGCTCACAAATCTTACACAACTCTAGCACTGTATGCGGACTGGAGGCGACTTTACAAAACAAAACAACATTAAAATTAAACAAAACAAGAGACTTTGAGGTTCCTAAAACGAACACAAGGTGATTTAGAGAGCGGCAAGGGAAACTCGACAGTATCAACAAGACAATATGTTTCATGCGTCGTTAAATTTTCGAAAACTCATCCCTTTCGCACAGTGTATGGAGGCAACGACATTTTTTCATCCATTGCAAAACAAAAAAACAAAAAAACAACAAACAAATTTAATTAACTGGAGGCCAAAACAGGTATAGCTCGGTATGTATTCCTGGAAATAATAATAATGTTGAAGCTACGCTCTGGTTCCCCATCGACTCCATTGGAATGATGAATGGAAACCAGTTCATACCATTCCAATTATATAATACAGAACATGTACTAACATAAATCACAGATGGGTCAGTCCTTTTAATAACATGGGTCCAAAAGTGTGACTTGTTTGTGTGTTGCGATTATACCTGACCGGTTAAATTTCTCCTGCAAGTGTCAGGGAAATTAACTTCAAACTTTAACTTAATGAACTTGTTTTAATTTGTTTTGCAGGTATACTTTGTTTTATGTAATCGCTCTAGGTGATTTTACTATTAAAAATCAACAAATAATGTGCCCTTAATGCAGTGGCGGCACCAGACTCCGGGGATATTTAGATTCTAGATGCCCTGTGGTTCAATCTGAGGCATTTCCTGGCCACTTTTCCCTGACTTTTTGTGCTGAAAGTGCATGAAAACTTTTCCGACGCTGCAGCCACTGTGTTTTTGTTTATACAAGGATCTAAAACACAGTGGAGACCAAGATCAGTTATTACATGTAGATACTCGGCACGGGTGGACTATCAAACAAGAACTATCCAATCAGAGCACGAAGCTCATCAGCGTTTCCCAGCGCCGCGCCCAGCGCCTATCTATAGCCTGTATAGTCCGTGATCCGCTGTGTATGGCTCTCCAGAGGCGAGAATGCATAATTTGTGAAGGCTTTACGATTATTTCATCAACGGATTTTCAATAGTTTATTTGTTTTATTCAATAAAGTATTCCTGTTTTGACAATGTAACTAATACAAGATGCAAACTAATACAGTATACCAACAACGCCTCGGGTCATTTGTCCAGGCGCATGAGCCGTTTTTTGCATGAATTTCAGACTCTAATAATACGGACTCTTTAGTATATAGTGCGCATGCTTTAATTAGTGAAGATCATGATATTTTTGGGGCAAGGAATGAAACCCTCGTTGGAAAATATGTGATAGCATTGCAGCAGTGGCAGCTTTTTTAGTGTTATCATCGCTTTCGTTTTGTTTAATGGCCGCTAATAATGCTGTTTACCACATAATTGATCCGGTAACAAACATATTGGCGGCCATTGTAAAGAACAAAAATGACAACACCTAAAAAGCTGCCACCGCTCATTTTGCAATGCTATCACACATTTTTCAACTCAAGAATGTGCATACTCTGCCAAAAATCGTTTTGAGAATCACTCTTCTTGGTCAGTTGATACCGGTGGCATATTTGTTAATATAATTCGTATGTGTATATTTATTTGCATTTTTACGTCAGTGCTGGCAGCATGTCATAAAATCTGCTTCATTGGATCGGAATACAACCCACAGTCTGGTACCCCACCCCGTTGGTTCCTACCGTACAAAGATCTATGCGAATGCACCGCTGTGCGTCTGGCCAGGATGCGCATCCCTGCTTCGTCATACCAGCAAAAGGCGCCCTACTACCTGGACAAGCTTCTACTCTAGCGAGGACTCCGACGAAATTCGTGCTTACTTCAACTGTACCCCGACGACCACGGCGAGCCCGGCGACCGCGGCGACCGCGGCGACCACGGCGAGCCCGGCGACCCCGGCGAGCCCGGCGACCCCGGCGAGCCCGGCGAGGCCGGCGACCACGGCGAGCCCGGCGACCACGGCGAGCCCGGCGAGCCCGGCGACCACGGCGACCACGGCGAGCCTGGCGATCACGACTAGCCCGGCGACCACGACTAGCCCGGCAAGCCCAGCGAGCCCGGCGACCACGGCGAGCCCGGCGACCACGGCGAGCCCGGCGACCACGGCGAGCCCGGCGACCACGGCGACCACGGCGACCACGGCGAGCCTGGCGATCATGACTAGCCCAGCGACCACGGCGAGCCCGGCAAGCCCGGCAAGCCCGGCGACCCCGGCGACCACGGCGAGCCCAACGACCACGGCGATCCCGGCGACCCCTGACAGTCCAGCGGCCACTGCGAGTCCAGCGATCAGTAAGATGTTATCTAATACAATTTGTACACAAAAATACTATTCTTTTGTTGGACAAACTACAACATTATGACTACGTTTCAGGCCCGAGAACATGTTGCCATCATACTCGCGCTTTCCGTTGCATGCGCATATCAAGCTTTAAGCTTTAGGTAGATTAGGGTAGGGTGGGGTGGGGTGTGGGTTTCGGGGAGTGAAGGGGGTGGGGGTGGGGGACTAGGAGAGTTCTGGACATCCCCTGAATGTTTTGAAATCCACAATTCTTTATCTGCGTATGGCAATTTGATAATAATAATTTCGGAGCCCATTTTTTATTCCGTTTGGGTGAGGTGAAGGGGGGGGGGGGGGGGGGGGCGAATTTACATTTATACACCGATATGGTTTTATTTTTTTATTTTGGCAGCAACAGCTGTGTGTCTGAACCCAGAGCCTCTTGGAATGGAGGATAAGACAATCACCGATGATCAGATCAGTGCATCCAGTAGTTTGGGCTCAAGTTATTCTGCCTGGAAGGGACGACTGAACCTTGACGGTGTATGGATACCATTGATGTAGGTATCAAAGGGAACTGTAGTTAGCCGTCGCTTATTAACACCCATCACTAAATGAGTCGCCAATGATGTACGGACAAAATGCCGATACTTTAGACCCCGGTACTGCCTAAGCATGACAAACGCATACACCCACATTTCTGTTTTACTTTTCAGACTGCCCTATTTTAGTAACATTCTATTGCTGTAGTCTAGGTTGTCCCAGCTATTTATACACAATTATTGTTCATTCAATTTTTTTAAACTCTGGCACATTAAATTTAGTCCGAGACAAAATAGAAAATATAATTATTTTCTTGTTCACGGAGGAAAGTCAAACTAGCACTGACAGTAAATCTAAAAAAAACAAATACCGGTACCAATAATATAAAGTGTATTGAAACTTGAAAGATCAAAAGTCTTGAAGAGGCTTTAGTAGTTTTTAGTCCAGGGGAAAATAGGTTTTGACCTCACACAATTTGCATTAGAAATTTGTCACCACAGTGCACTTATATAAAGTCCCTGGAATGACATACTAAAAATCCAAGTGGTGGAAATATGACTAATTTGCATAAATCGTTATTCCCTTCCGAGCAATATATTTAATCCTATATTTGGGTATATTAATTTTTTTTTTGAAAAGTTTATTTTGGTGATTGTACTTACATCCTTACTTCAATAACATTTTCTAAAGCATATAAGTGACTGAATAATTATGTGAACATAGTAATTATCCAAAATGACAACTTTGTGAACCAATAAATGTGCGCACATTACACTGTCTCCAGATATCATCAAGTAGTCATTATTGGTGAGCTTTAAATTCACCAAGTTGCTTACTGGCACAGTCATCAGATTAAAACCTTATGGGAAATCATATGGACAAATTTAAACATTGTGATATTTAGCCCAGCAAACAAAAACTGGGGAAAATGGTGTGTCCATAAATTGGGCGAAAAAGTAGTGGGAGACATGGGAGACTTGAACAAGTTCAAGAAAATTCCCAAAATACATTTTAACGTAGATATGTATTATTGTAAGCAACACAAATTTGCGGAGGGTTTCCTTGAACGTGTTCAAGTCTCTCACCTTCGGCAACCCTTCACTTATCTTTTAGCCCAATTTATGGATACACCATTTTCCCCCAGTGTTTGTTTGCTGGGCTAAATATCACAGTGTTATCATTGTTCATATGATTTACAATTAGGTTTTAATATGATAACTGTGCCAGTAGCTATAGGCAACTTAGTGAATTTGAAGCTCGTCCATACTGACTACTTGATGATATCTGAAGACAAGGTAAATGCGTGCAAATTATAGGGTATAATTGTAGTCATTTTGGACCATTACTATATTTTCATAATTTTTCAGTCACTTACAAGCTTCAGAAAATGTAAAAAGTAAAGATGTGTAAGTAGAATCACCCAAATAAACTTTAAAAAAAATAATAATAATATACCAAATATAGGAATAAATATATTACGCTGCAGGGATTAACGATTTAAGCAAATTAGTTATATTTTAACCACTTGAATTTTTAGAGATTATTAGTATGTCATTCTAGGGACGTTAAAGAAGTGCACTGTGGTGACAAATATTCTATTGCAATTTGTGTGAGGTCAACAAAACAAAATTAAATATTTTTTCCTGACTATGTATTCGTTCTAATTTGTTGCCAATTTATAATTCTCTCCTGATCAACGTGGGTTTGATTGCGGAGCGTGTTGACGTCATTGTTCTTATCTCCCATCACTCTTGGTGCACAGTTACGACAATTCTCCCTGGATCCAGGTGGACCTGACTGAAAGTACAGTGGTGTCTGGTGTCATCACAAAAAGCCATTCGGACTACCGTGCATGCGTAAAGAAGTACAAGGTGGCCTATCAGACAGATGCCACATCTTCCCTTGAACACGTGACCGATGCAATCGGAAACGTCAAGGTAATGTTCTTTTTATGTTGCTGCCTCGACCCACAACATTTTGCCTTTTATTTGTATCAGAAAATAAAGGCATCGGTGTACCTCACAACAGTTTCCGCCTTTATCAAGTTTGACCAATGAGGAAAAACTACCAAGAATGTTTACTTGAAATTTCCAAGTGAACAAAAGAAATTGGCAAGGCCGGACTCGAACCTGCGACCTCCTGAATACCGAACCAGCGCCCTACCAAGCTATTTTGCCCTATGTTTGCGGTCTCCCAAATTGTCAGTATCTTTGTTTGAGGGCGCTAGTCGGAAGTCATAAACACCAGGGGCCTATTTCATAGAGCTGCTAAGCCAAAACAATGTGCTTAGTACACAAAAGTCTTGCTCATTAAAAACAGGTAACCAGCCAAAATTTTACGTGTTTTTCATACTAAGCAAAATAAACAGCTGATTATCAATGAAAACAATACAGATCACGTGAACATTTGGTCTGTAACCTAGTTTTTGCAAAGGACACATTTTCATGCTAAGCAAATATTGGTGCTAAGCAGCTCTATGAAATTGGCCCCTGGATGCGGTGAGTCGGCCCCTCGAACCATTTGGGAGGCCGCCAACAATATTCGTTTGATATCAATCAATTTCAAAACTGTATGCTAACTAAATAAGTCCAGTGTGAGATTGAGTCAAGCACACATCAGACTAATTCAGTTAACATTAAGTTTGAAATTGATTGATTTCAGACTAAATCGATCTCTGAATGCTGCCCTTCGGCAACAGCTCAGATGAATTCGATGTATAAAGACAAATATTCTCGAGACAATGTTTAAATAGAGTGACCACAATTTGAAATTGAAATTTGAATTTTATTTAAATTCACGAACTATCACATTTTATTTCGTCTAAGAAAACAATTCCCACGCTTTTCATTTACCATTGAATTAGTCATTTACAAATTTCAAAGTTAGGTCACTCCATCTAAAAAAAATGGCTCGGGAATATTCGTCATTACAGAACAAATTCCTCTAAGCTATTGCTTAGACCATTGTGATTTGTAATGACAAATATTATCAACATGGTCTTTACAAAGGATGGCCAAACGTGGACATTGAATGATAAATGAATGCATTGTTATGGTTAAAGCGTGTGATTTTTTTCTGTGACGAAATTGAATGTGATAGTTGGTGAATTTAAATTTAAATTTTTTAAAATAGCCGGGAAAACGTTTTATAATAGCGGGGGAAACCTATAATTTCGAGGAATTACCTCCCCTCTTTAGGTATTGTCCCGTTAATACAAAATAATAAAACGTATAATCTTTGCTTTTGTTGCAGGAGTTCAATGGTAACACTGATCGCACCAACGCTGTCATTAATATGTTTGATAAGAACGTGGCGGCGACTGTGGTTCGCATCGAGCCTACTGATTGGTATGTTTATGTTCGTCTGCAATTGGAGTTGCTGGGATGTCGCCCTACTTAATTTGGCTAAATAGATGATATTCTGATACTAAGTACTATTTGCAAATTGCATTAAAATGGGGTTTTAACTAAAATTCATTACCAAACTATTCAAATTAACCGCTATAGACTCTAGGCATTATGGCAGAGCCAGAGGGCAATGTTTTGCATCACCTTGAACAAAAAATGTACAATGGTAAACATCCTGTGCGTTCATCGTGGCTGAAAAGCAAAACAAAGAACACCTCTGAAATACACTTAAAAAGTCCCGGGTCAGATTTGAACCGGTTCAGGGTTCCAAATGGACCTGACACCGTTTTTTCGGTTAGGATGACACTTTTCGGGGTCAAAGTGACCCCTAAAAGGAGCCAACGAATAGTCATTCTGGCCCGGAAGAGTGTCAGGACCATGGACCCCGATCCGGATCAAATCTGACCTGGGACTTTTTATAGTGTATTTCAGAGGTGTTATTTGTTTTGCTTTTCAGCCACGATGAACGCACAGGATGTTTACCATTGTTTAACCAGGCGATACAAAATATTGCCCTCTGGCTCCGCCCTTTAACGCGCAGAGTCGATCTATTTCTAGATAGTTTGGTAATGGACTTGTAGGCCTCATTTTAATGCAATAGGCAAGCACTCAGTTTTAGAATAGCATCGATTCTCCCTTCGAATTTGAATGCTGTTCGAGCGGATAATAATTTGGATGGTTATTTTGTTGAAATTGCATGAAGCAAGAGTATTTGTGTTGGCGTAATCAGAACACGAAATTGCACAATATTTATAGAACAGCACTAAAATTCGCGCGAAACCGAACGATGCGGTGATTAAATATTAGACCCTTATTTGCCGAAATTTACCGAATTGTGGCACTGAATAGGATATGACTAAAACTAAAGTATAATATTTGTTGCGGTAAAAATAACTGCCCTTAAACATGGTTTTGTTATGTGCTTATATATCTTGTAAGAAAATGAACATATTTATGTATTAATTGTCTAAAACGTAAATTTTCGTACAAGGCGTCTAAATTATATTTTGATTATGATCGTCGGTCTAGATCATTTGGGAGTAATGGTTACTTTAAAACCATTTTAGTTTAAAATGTTATCGTCTTACTCAGTAGTTCATTATTATCCTTGTTTATCTAAATACATATTATGTAAATACTTGTACCATGTAAACAAATTATATTTAACTTTAACATTTTTCTCTGCACGTCTATACCAGTTCATCTTAAATTTATGCACGAATATTAATAGTTGTGGTACTTAATATGATTACATTTAGCACAGTCAAAGTTACAAGAACAGTGTTCTCTAATTTTTATAAAGCGTTTGAAAAAACCCGTTAATTTTCGAAGAAGTACAAGAATTATTTTGAATTCTAGCCTCAACTTTCAATTAAGGTTATTGTTTAATCAACAAAATGTAATTATTCATCTGAGAAGACAAATTTGTAATTAAACTTTAGGTCATTTATATCCCCAAGTTGGAAAAAGGAAAATGTTGCCTCACTTTTAATTCAATATGGCCGACTAGTGAATAAAGACCATATTGAAGGGTATGCAATTCATTAGCTGCAAAATTCGTCCGAATTATGTTCAACTTTTACGAATACTTTTCGTGATGTCACAAATCCACGTTTGCATTCGCTTCTGTGTAGAGTATGAATTGGCCTTTACTAAAAGGAGAGGTTCGTCACAAATTATATAAAAAAATATAAATAGCGATACTCTTGGACATTACAACAATTAAATATGTATGTATTTATCATTATTTCAATATTCATAAAACACGTAGATAGAGATGACACTAGTAATAATTTGTCTAAATATTAGAAGTTAATAAAAATGGTTGGCAATGTGGAATACAAACTCGTAAATTTGTGGAATTCCTGGCTTTGAGAGTTGTAACGGAGATTTGTTTTAAAGCTAACATTTGTCCCATTATTCAAGAAAATGTTGGGGAAATTTGAACTGAGCACATGGCCAACATGCCACACCATGCACCTAACACACCTGGGTTCTCTCACAGCCCACAGTAATTTCCAGCCAAAATTTCCCCAAATATTTCACAAAATATACCTTAAAGGTGACTACAAAAATGCCATATTGCAACTCCAAATACATGACGACAAAGAAGATAATTTTAGACGAGGCAACTCTCCAACAAAAAAACAGCTAACATTACATATAATAAGACACAAACGAAAAAAACAACATGCTTGGATCGAGGCGGGGCAGCAACTGATAAAATCAGCACAGAAAAAGATACAAGTACCTAGCCCAGCGAGGGCAGCATAACATTAATTAAAAATAAATGGCGCCCTCTTTGTGATTATCAAACAAAATTTGTTACAGTTTCACAATACTTGGCACCTCCGATTGAATCAGGGCTTAAAAAAAATATCTTTAAATTATATATTTATATTATATGATATTCTCCGTGACTTAAAAAAATGAATTGGATTAAACCACCTCTAAATAACATTACTAACTCTTCTTATATTTCCCAGTATTAAAACTTTGATAAAACCTCATCTCATGAATTTTACAGGACACCGACAACGAAATTATTCCAGGTTTTCTTGCGTTCCTAAACAGCACTATTCCGTTTGCGGAAATCTTAAACAGTTTACTAATAATTGCCAAGACGGCAGTATAATGCACGCTAGGCCGCAAGTAGCGGCCCCCCGCAGTGCGGCGAGTCTATGCCTCGATTTACGTCATACCCCTGTTAATGGGGCTTCCCTATGAAGGGTGGAGTGGTTTGACCAAATAAACACAACCTCGCACATAATCTTGTTGTCCACATTATACTTTATTGATTTAAGCAAAAATAATATAAACAAAAAGCTTATTACATGTTTCCTTAAATGTCTATGTCGCTTACACTCGCACAAAGTTTTCCATGCACACTATTTGTTTTTATGTTCCTCGTCTTCGAAACATCCTAGACACAGTTTCAAAGGTAGAATACACCATCGGTAATTGCTTGAATTGTCATGAATAGTTGTATATGACTTAGGTAGGATATACACCATTGGTAATTGCTTGAATTATCAGGAATAAGTGAATGTAAAGGTAGGTCAGGATACGCCATTGTTAATGCTTGAATTGTCATGAATGGGTGGATATAAAGGTAGAATACACCATTGGTAATTGCTTGAATTTTCATGAATGGGTGGATGTTAGAAGTGCAAAAAAATACAGCTCGAACAGCAACCTCACTTATGCAACTCAACTAAAGACGACTGATCGCCGTGTTTCAAACATCCATCACATCTTATGTTCGTCCTTATTTGTACTATATTTTTTTAGCGCACGACCTCGTATGCGAATACAGATAAGTATAGGCGGAGTATAGGCGGGGCTAAGAGATGTGGAGTGTCCAATCACACCTTAATTGGTTAAAGGGGCACGTTGCCCTGAAATATTTAAAAATTGTATGTTTTGGATTGCTCACTTATCCTATTTTAAACATCCTGTTGAAAGAAAACCAACCTAATGTCTTATTGTCGGTTTCCCAGAAAAGAAACAAAAAGTTGTTTACATTTGACGCTGCAGTTTAGGGTTATCCGTAGACGCATTTCCGGGCGTCATAGAAATACAATTCAAACTGTGTGTGTTCTAGAACAATAACGCTTGTCTAGGTTTTATCATTGTCTATATTGTCTGCGACTGGTGGTAAACTGTAGTAGACACACAGGTTTTCAAAGGACACGTGTGACTGGAAATACGACAAGTGATCGCGGTCCATGAGTTATATTATATTAGATGACGCGGTCCGTCATTTTGGTTCAAACATTTGGTTCTATAAAATGGCGGACCGTTAATTGTCACGAAATTAAACCAAAACCACGCAATTTGAAAGAATAGTTGGTGAATCTTTATATTCTACTTTTACAAAGCTTCACAACCATACCCATTTTATGTTTATACGTGAAAATGTATCCCGACGTCATACAATTATACGTAGCTACGTTGCAAACAACGACACAATGGCGAAGATTCACCGTCGTTTTGTCTTCTGAAGATCTGTGGTGTTGTTTGAATTTTGCAGCGGATACATTATTTATCGAAGATTTTCAACCTAAGCATTGGAAGGCCTCAGAATCATGTCTTCGTGGTCACAATTTCATTTTATTCATTTATTATTTCTCAGGTAAAAATTCCATACATGTTTAAGACACAAAGAACAGTACAGTCAATAAAAAAATAAATGATTGTACACAAACAATATTGATAACACAACTGAAGTATTGCCAAAAGCGAACTTAATCACTATCTAGTGGTACCAAAACAAAACACTAACATTCCTATGATACAGACACTTAGCGACTAAGATAACAGTTGACAGTTAGAACAAAAGCTGAATTTACACACACACAACTTAAACGATTACAACTTTAAAAACTATTGTTTTGTTTGTAAAAGAAATTATATAAAATGCACCCTTACCCAGCATTTTATAGAAAATATATGCAATTGGTACATTTATAAAACCTAAAACGTTACAAACATAAATTCTAAGCAATTTTTTATTAGGGTATCAAGTGAACCCGGGATCAATAAATGTTGTCTAAGCGAGTTTGTAAATGATGATACTCTAAAAACAATGTCTTGGACAAATGTCGGTAATGCCTCCCATAATCTGGGAAATCTATGAAAAAGAGAGTGATGAGCAGCATTACACCTGGCTCTTTGGTGATAAAACTTCACAACATCGGTGTGTCTAGCATTAACAACAATGTAATTATCAAATGGAATGTCTAGTTTGTTATGCAAACATTTAACAACAAACACAATTGAAACAAAGTGAAGTCTGTTGTTTAGAAGGGGTAAACCAAGTTGGACACACCTATCAGTATAATCAAACGATGTTTGAATTTGCGGACAGGCATGGGTAATCCATCATTTCTCAGGTAGCCAGCGGCCCTATTCTGCTAGCTGGCACACATACGTCGGTTAAGGCACATAAACTACATGTACAGATAGTTTTGACCATAACATTGTCAACATTCAAGCAAATCATACCCAGCAAAATCAAGCCAGACAGTCCGGGGACAGTTCCAACCTACATAATGTACACTTCCTCAAAAGCATTCGTTAAAATCACTCTATACGAATCAACTACTAGCCCGATAATCTCCGCTATTTTGAGCTAACCGTGTTAATGTTATGACCTTTCACCGATGACTCTAAACATACATTTTCGATGCAACGACCGACCAATAAGAAACGGGTCAGCTTTTAGGCTATTACTATTAGCAAAATGAGCACCAGCCCCAAAACCTCACACGGATGTATGTCCCTACGTCGTCTGGCGCCTCGACTTCACTCCTATAGGAAAGCGCATATGTAAACAAAGCTATGAAGTCATTACCTTTCAGGTCTATAAGCTCAAAGTAAATGCTGTATTTAAGTAAAACAACACGAAATACACTAAACGTTTTTTTGTATCCTGCCCTGTGGATTAATAGTGGGTCAATACAAATGTAAACAAAATATAACAGAATGCCACACGTAGAATGTGTAACAAACATAGGTATGGTTTGAAAGATACACCTTTTCACTTTAAAAATGAGACATCGTCCCAATCTGATAATGTTTGACATAGTAACGAGTAATTTCCCAAGAGAGGTCAAATTGACATGGGACTAAGTTGTTCGATTGTTGTTGGGATACTGTGTGTGTGTTGCAATGTGGACAAGCTGTTGGTGGTTAGCAGCTAAACAGATGTGTCTAATTCCTATCCATCCTGATGCTAAACATGTTTAGTTCGTAAACATGTTTACAAATATGAATATTGTTTACTCGCTAAAGACAGTTTTTGCAGTGTAGGTCAGGCAGTTATCCCCACAGAGGCTAGTAGGCTACCTTTGTCACAATTCCTACAATTGAAAACTTGGCCCCATGGTCAATTTGACGTCTATTGGGAAATTACTCATAGCTCTGTCAATAATTATCAGATTTGATATCTCATTGTAAAGTGGAAAGGTGTATCTTTCATACCATACCATACCTATACTATCTATGTTGATTGTACATTATGTGAGTAACACTCAATTATAGGTTTTACTCGCACGACACTTGTTGGCAGACACAATTTACGGAGATGTAACCCTTGAGGGTCTTTATTACAGACCCTTTGCATGCCAGCCATCTTAGCAGTGCAGTCCTTTGCTCAAAGAGGTTTATATACCCAGCATGATATGTGGCAGAGGAGTACCCCCTCTTATCCCTATATATTATACACACTCAACACTATTGTTACCTAACACATCCCCCCTTGAAACCTAAAAAGAATATCCCCGAGATTCCGGGAACACAATGGTCAACACAAAAGAGGGGAGGGGGGGTTCTCTGCCACATGTCGTGCTTCATATGGAGGTTTACGTAAGTTTACAAAAGCAATTATTACTATTTGTAGCATAAGTATTTATGCCTGCGGTTTTTTTGGGTGTTTTTTTCTTTTTTTTTGTAAGTTTGTTAGTTTGGGGTTATATTTGGCTGTTGGAACATATCAGAAAAACAGTGGCCCTTTACAACAACACTTTTCGTGAAAAACGCAGTCCACACTCTAAAATAACTCCTGGGTCAGATTGACCCAGAATTTGCATCCAAATTTGCACAGTCATTTAACGCCCTTTTTTTCGGGTTAAATTTACTTTTTTTCTAGGTAAATTTGATCCCCAAAAGGTTTCTATTTGACCAGCAATATGACTGAGCAAATGTGGATGCAGGAATTTAAATTATTTTATACAATTCCAAGATGGCTGCTGCAGTCGGCAGTCGGTTTTGTAAAAAAACAAAAATGAATTCTTGTTTTCATAGGTCAACTCGGCATTTCCAATCTTCATAATTACAGGTCATCACTCTGGCAGTTAAAATTAAAGCTGGAAGTCTAAATTAATTTATTGTAATAATTTACATCCATACCAGATTGATTTATATGTTTATTATTATTCATTGATTTATATATAGGCCTATAAACAAAAACGCTTCTAAATGTATCATTCATCCATACATTCGGTTCGAAAGAAATCGATTCGCTGATATAAGAGCTTTCACCAGTAATTTTAAGGTGGAACATATTGGAACATATCGGTTTTCGTGACACAACGTTAAAAGCAGCATGTTTGATTGCAATGTCGCATCACACCTGGTGATACATCTTGACTGAGTTGTAGTCAGCCACTGCCAGCTGCCCATCTGATGTGAATGTGATTCCGTAGGGACAGTACAGACCCTGTGCAATGCACTTGAGAAAGCCACCTTGAGGGTCATAGTGGTGGACATGACCCGTGTTATAACCATTATTCATTGCAACATAGATACCTGAGCTATCAGTGTACACACCGTTGCAGTGCTGTACTGGTTGACCATTGATGGTGGGTTTGATGGTGCTCCGTGTAGTACCATTGCCATCAGCAACATTTACTGTCTGTGACCATGAACTGATGACAATTCTATCATTGCTGTCTACAGCCAGATAGTAAGGTTGAACCTTGACTGGTATGGTACGTAGGAGCTCACCATCAGTGGGGCTGTGTTCAGTCAACACCAGCCTATCGGCATCACCTACTACGATGGTACCATCATTCTTGACAGCTACACTCTGGAGGTGAACTGCGGTCTTACCGACCTCACTCGGTGGCACTGTTGGGAACTCGTAGGCCAGCGTGTTGTCGCTGTTGAACACCTTCACATGGGATGCGCCTTGCTCGACGACCACCAAACGATTGTTGGTGCGTGTAGCTGCGATGTCGCATGGATCTGTAGGAGTCATCATGTCAAAACAAACGACATTATGCAGTTATTGCACAATTCTTTCAATACAAACAATCTTGAAAGAGTGAAAACTGCAGTAGAAACATGTCTGTTAAGGAATTAAGGTTTGGTACATGTATACACGCTTGAGAAATCACCGCGTCTTATAATTCATTTTGCATGATCTTGTTATGTTTGGTGTTTATCTATTTTATGCCTCAGATTGTGGGGCATAAAATGCTTCACTGTGATTTATGTATCTTTGTGAATAATGGGCGGCATGCCAATGAGTGATAAGCATACACTGAAAAACTGTGTTTAGCGAGAAAGCACTTTTCTAAACACTTTCTATCAGTTTCTAAATATGTTTACATGCTAAACATGTTTAGCATGTGGATCGATGTTTAGTCATGTTTATTGGACACGGGTGTTTAGCTGCTAAGCATGTCAACTGTTAGCAAAACTTTACTTGGTAAATCATACAGGTTTATTAGAGTAAACATAATCAAATACCAATGTTTACGCGAAAATATTTCTTAAATTCATAAAATTCACGGTATTATTGTGTTGTTTTTCTCTGTAACTATCAGATGTATTTTTCTTGGACTTCCCTTCTTTTTCAAAGAGCTTCAGAAATAAAGCAAATCAAATTTTCATTTTTGGTTCGTCTACTTTTGACATTTTGTTTTCTGTTTCAAATTTACAGTCTCAATGGAGTTTTATCTACTGTTTTTTATTTATTGAAAAGTATTAGTGAAGACCGAAGGCAAATTGTTAAGAGTGTAACATTGTGCGGATGGCATGTAAATTTAACTTGCATCCTTGCATCGGGATTGTGCCTTTCTGGTTGCCATCGATGCTGCAGATCACAACTCGTTGGTTGATGTAGTCAGTCACTACAATCTCATCAGGTTGACGAGCAGCAATGCCCCAAGCCCCATTGCACTCTCCTGGACCGCTTCCCCGTCTACCAAACTCACCACACAGCTCCCACTTGCCTTCCGTCACCACCACCTCACCCAGATTGATGTCACCAACCCCCTCACTCTGCTTGAACTTCAGAAATGCCAGCCTGTCATCAACTCTAGGAATAGCCTGACCGGCCAACAGTTTCAAGTCTTTGCTGATTGTAAGATAGAGTGACAGGAAGTCACTATCCGATGCAGTCCTTATCACCTCTCTAGCTGTATCTAGTGAAAACTGAAACCTCTCCACAGCTAAGCTCGCGGTTTTCCCACATTCTTCCAGTTTTTGCTCACGATCTGTTTGGATGTTTTTGATGTCGTCAAGGATGCGATTCTCCTGAGCCGTTACCTCTGCTCGTATCTTAGCTGCTCTGTCTTGCACTTCTGTCGTGACCCTCTTGGCTGCGACACTCAAATCTTCTTTCAGTCTTGAGACTTTCTCTTGTGATTTCTGCAGTTCTTTTATGGCGTTTTCAAGTGAAGAAAACAGTTCACCCAACGACTCTTTGTATGTTGATGTTGCTAGATCTCTGGCAATGTACACGTGTTCTGGCATACGGTGGTCGAGGACGGTACAATCTCGGCAGATGAGCACTTCACACGTGGTACAAAAGAACCACCCTTCGCCCTTATGGATCGGACATTTGGGATGTTGTTTCGGATGTTTCTTTGTCAGGGTAACTTTTCCCTCTCGAATGTCCTTCAGTGGAATCACCTTGTGGTTTGATGCGACAGCGAATCTAAGATGCATTTCGCTACAGGCTGAGCACAAATTCTGGTCGCAATCCAGACATCTATGTGTTGCCTCATTAGCTTCCTTACAAATACCACACAAAATACCAGCATCACCCAAGCTCACTACCTTCTCCTGAAGTTCAATCTCCTCAACCAAACCGATTAGATGAAAGTTGGTTTTCAGACCCTGCACCCCCGCCTCTGGAAGTTTTGTCTCCTGTCGACACACGGGGCAAGGAATCTCCGCACAGCCCTGGTGCTTCGTGCTGTAGTATTTCAGCAGACATTGCTCACAGAAACTGTGCAGACATTCTAATACCTTTGGCTGTTGATATCTATCTTGGCAAATGCAGCATTCAAGATGTCTGCCAATCGTCTCCAGAGCTGAACTTACTACCAGTCCAGTTGCCATTTTGTTTTGTCTGGGAAAAAGAAGAATAATGTGTTCATGTATTTATTATTATGGATCGATAGCCAGAGCTCTAGATGTGAATTTGAAAGAAGGCTGAGAATTTCAGAACTACCTTTCGTCCTATCTTGAAAGCCATGCAAGTTGTTTTCGAACATTATGTAATATTCAGGCAAAATTTATAGTGCTTTTGTCTGAAAGATTTGCTTCGAGTTCATGTATCATGCACCTTTGATTTGTGTTGCAGTGCTGGTGTTAGAGTCTATAGCAGGCATAAATAGGAAGGCAGTCTAGATGTTAAATTGAGAAAGTACATCGTTTGGCAAAATTATTTGAGCACAATCAGTGTGTTACTGTAGATGCAGGGGAGGCCTAGACCCGTGAACGTGGAGGAACGTGATGGATTTTAAACACTATCTATTTTCCGAGAAAAAAAACCTATGTCCTTTGCAGCAAAATGTTCTTCCCATTTTACTCTTAAGTGATACATATTGCTCTTCTACACAGCAACGAAAATAACACCTTTCGTTCCCCCAAAAATTTGAGTCCGATACAAAAGTGTTGCTTTTTCCACGTAAAAGATTCGGGGCACCGTGCGAAGATCTCCCGGCAAAAGTGGCAAACCAAAAAAGCAACACTTTTGTAACGGACTCCACCTTTTGACATCAATTTTTTGGGGAAGGGAAGGTGCTATTCTTGCGGCTTTTGATGTAAAACAGCAATGTGTATCACTAAAAAATAAAATAGGATTAGGAATAAATTTAGGCTGCAAGTGCAACATGTAGCGTATAAATAGATGAAATTAGATGTTTGAAATTCATCAAAGCGTGGCGGTATACACTTTCAGGGGAGGACATACCCCTAGAACTATGGGGCTCCCGACGCTAGGCATCGGGAGCGTCATACTACCGGTAGTACTTGTAGTTCTACTTCTAGGGAGGACAGTAATTCATTACGACAAGTTTTACGTATATACGTGGTCAGTTTCATTCAAAAATTTATATGCAATAAACTAAACACAGCTTCACACTGTCTAAAGTATTAAATATGAATGTGTTTAATACTTAGTAAAGTGCCGTCCAGATAATTATGCAAGTACAATGAAAATAACATATAAACTTATTTATATTTAAGCACTTCGGACGGTTTTTTTAAAGCATTTTTGCACCGACTCATTGATTGACTGACCTGCATTGATTTGGAAAATTTCCCATTGACCGATAATAATAACTTTGCTCACATTTTGTGTGGATGGTAAAACCGTGAAAGTTTCTGCCGACGCTGGTTGAAATAAGCAAACCTTTTAGGTTTCACTGTAATTTCCTCGAAGCAAACACGGAAGTACATGTACAACTTCGACATAGAAATACAACATGAAGAGCGCCCCCAATAGACAACACGCCCAACGTTCTGACTCCGGCCGTTTTCCAAACCTCAGCTTAATTAGGCTCCACTATGGCTCCATCACCATTGACGAATTACTGCCCGGGGCAAGGTTTCCTTCATACCTTAATTGTGAAACGCGTGTGTAAAAGTATCTTTTAAGAAAATCGAAATACTATACTATACTAGAAAACCATGCCCCGGGTCAAATTATTAATTTTGCCATTCCTGGGTACCCCCTCTATCTCCTCACACCCAGCCCTGCCCGAGGCATGCTTTCCTTCATACCTTAAACCGCCCTTATTTGTGGGCGGAGATTGTGTGTGTACAAACTTTAGTGTCAATAATATGTTTACAGCAAGTATTTTGGTTACTTGGACAATGCAGGTAACTTTTTGTTAAGTTTAAATACAAATGTAGGGGTCGTTTTTTAATGGGTGGGAGGGAATAACTACCTACTTCCTTTTTGCTTGCCCTAACTACTTAAAACCTGCCAACAATTTCAATTCTACGATGCACTCAGTTAGCGGGGCATCCCGATAGTACATACGAAGCAAGATATGAGACAGAGGAAGTGTATAGGGAGACTAAGGGGGTGGTGGGGGGGGGGGGGGGGGTGTCCCTCAGTCTTATATTGTGCTGGGTATAAACACATCCCCTAGATATCTGAAAGGAAAAACTGAGATCTTGGCAATCTTTGAAAATACCCGACTATTTTTAAACACTTCCTTTAATTTGTTTAATTTAGTTAGTCATAGTCCTTTTTTTGGCAGTACTGTTGCAAATCCGTGCATGGGTGCAAGCCAACTAGGTTTGGTTTCCTAACCTAATAATTATCTGGCATCTATAAATTACTCCGTTTTGTTTGAACAAAATCAAGGAACCTGACCAGCATCTATTAACGCAAAACTGAAAAATATAATTATGCGTCACAGTATTTACCAATAAATAATTATATTTAAAACCCAGAGGTCTACATTTCCGAAATTGTAAACACAAGGCAAATGGTGTATACAACTGTAAAGGTGGAAAAGGGGGGGGGGAGATCCCGGTGAGAGGGTACTACAAAACTCAGGTTATTCTAGGGTCTCTCTCCAGCCAGGGCTGGGTCTATTGCCGCCAACTGTCTGCGGGATACCTGCACAAACTGTGAAAGATTGTGCAGGCAGTCAAACAAGATCATGAAGTAGACAAATTGTTATACATGTACAAATATGACTGACATCTGAAAGAATATCAATCAAATATACTGAAAGTGACTGCAGGATTACCTAAAATGCACATTATTACAAATAAATTAATAAGAGTGACTAGTATTTATGTATACACATATTGTTGTACATTGTACCTTAAGTTGTCTGAACTTGTCCCCTTTTTCCAAAAGGCATTCCTTAAATAGTCACCATCAATCATCTAGTTCTATGAATTTCACCATTATTAACCCAGATTGTTTAGGCTGCAAAGATGCCACAGAATCGCTAGGCAGAAGGGATATACAGGACACACTATATACACACATCGCTAGGCCCAGGTGCATACGTTCATACACAGAAAGTACACGCCCATTCCTCCAGTCCAAGTCCAGCGCACCAGCGACAACCATGCAACCCGCCACAACCAGCAATGTAATACACAATATCATTAAATGATTATGAGTATGATAACTGCTTCCACAAATCACCTCATACAGCACGTACACATTGTACAACGATGTTCTATGGCAAAAACGCACCGCACGCCAACTGTCACCGCAAAAATTTTGACACTTCACAAGTTTCCAAACTCTAAAATAACAGTTTTTGTTACCAAGTTTTACCTAAAATGTACAATAGGCATTAGCTATATAAACCTAAGCGGATAAACTGGACATAATAATAGACAAGTATCATTATTGTTTCATCCAGAAAATATAGGTTGAAATTTTCAGTAAAAAAATGACGTTCTCAACTGTACAAGATTTCGTAGGTAAGAAGCCTTTGTGTACAAAATAAAGGGCGCCAGCGTTCAGTATTATAGAGAGAGACAACACAACTTACACAAATTGAATAGCAAGAGCTAAGAACGCCTCCTCACACTATACCTTTAAATATGGTGGTCCTGAAGGGACTACGCAGATCGTGAATATTGACGTCAATATTCACGACAAATTTCACGACTTTCCTCAAAGTCGCGAATATTGACGTCAAATTTGGCGTCAATATTCACGACTTTCCCAAAAAGTCGCGAATATTGACGTCAAATTTGACGTCGATATTCGCGTCAAATTTCACGACTTTCCCCGAAAGTCGCGAATATTGACGTCAATATTCGCGACAAAATTCACGACTTTCCTCAAAGTCGCAAATATTGACGTCAATATTGACGTCAATATTCACGACTTTCCCAAAAAGTTGCGAATATTGACGTCAAATTTGACGTCAATATTCGCGACTTGCCCCCAAAGTCGCAAATATTTTGACGCGAATTGTTTTCCACAATCTAGGTTTTGGCTAGTCTTGCTCCAAGACTGAGTTTTTTTCATTTGTCTGGGGCGCGCCGTCCGTCTATGCAGTTGTTCGTCGATCATCCATACTCAGAAAACGGGCTTATTGAGGGCGCCCTCGATTGTCACGAGAGATCAGTCGATTTGTTTTAAGTTCAGAAACAAATCTCGTGAACTGAACTTAAAGGTAGGATACACCATTTGCAGACATCAAAAATATTTAAGGTAAAATTTGACATGGCACTCTGAGCACTTGATTTGTAAAAGGATATCCCTTTACAGCATGTGTTCTGCACGCAGTTATACCTGTGTATTAGTTCTGCACTGACGTGACCGAAGTGCAGTGATACGTGACTTTTTGGGGAAAGTCGTGAATATTGACGTCAATATTCGCGACTTTGAGGAAAGTCGTGAATTTTGTCGCGAATATTGACGTCAATATTCGCGACTTTCGGGGAAAGTCGTGAAATTTGACGCGAATATCGACGTCAAATTTGACGTCAATATTCGCGACTTTTTGGGAAAGTCGTTAATATTGACGTCAAATTTGACGTCAATATTCGCGACTTTGAGGAAAGTCGTGAAATTTGTCGTGAATATTGACGTCAATATTCACAATCTGCGTAGTCCCTTCAGGGCCACCATATTTAAATCATGCAATTTCGGAGCCAGAGAAGTACATTCGTTTATTTTAAAGTAGACATAAGGTCTTACTCGGCTTAAGACATATACCTCACGATATGCCAAACGTTGCAATCGGTCGACGCGGAATGAAAGAGATTTAAACCGTTAATACAAGAAAGGCATGCCAAAATAAGAAAGACGACTGATTTGAGATTCAGACTTTGCTTATCTCGGCAAGATTTAAAGTAGAGGTTGTTAATATGTAAGATGGTAGAAGAAACAACAACATTTCTTGCTCTTTTCTCTTTTTGTATTACTTCTTTCCCTTCATATATTCTCTCCCCTTTCAATTACGTTCTGTTTACTCCCCTGCTTTTCTCTTCTTCTTCCCCTTCTCTTCTATATTATTATTTTTTTATCCCCTTTTCTCCTCTTTTCTCTTCTTCTCTTTCCCTTTAGATGTTTAAATTTCTTAGGAATTAAAATACAATTCATAAATACCTGGGACAGTTTAGGCATTCCTATTGGTCGAGAGCCCGTCACGTGGCCGGTATTAAACGGACGATAAAGACATGCATATGGCTGGAAGTGTTTAACCAGTTCGCGCCGGATGACGTATATAAACGCAAAAATTTCCCCAAATTCAAAACGGATGACGCATAAACACGCAACGTTCAAGTTCGGAAATGTATGTCAGCAGCGAGCAAGGCCGGAAATGCGTGGGTGTGCTTCCCAGCACTATCAGCCTGAACCTGCTTCGGATCGAGTTTCGTTAAAAATAATCCCGCCCGTCAGCTCGGCAATGTTAAAATAATCCCGGCGCGAACTGGTTAAAACCAACTGGCAACAAAATACGTCACGCGATGTCGCATTATACCCGTCCCCAGGGCTCACTTTATTTCCAAACGTACATCGTATCCAATAGTAGGGTGATGTTGGGCGCGTACAGCTCGACACCCTGGAAACGAGTTTGCCAATGGCAGTAATAGTCTGGTTCCTAGTAAATACGCTTTATTGCATGTATTGTGTAGAGCGACAGAGGCGGAAACATGTCATTTGATACACACAGAATGGTGAAACACCGAAATTTACTTGCGACAATTTACCGTGATTTTCGGGGCTTTTTTGGCTGAATTTTACAAAAAAGGTATTTATGAATGGGAATGATAATTCGGCTCGGGTAATTATCAGCACCCAGACTCCAAGCGGTATTAAACAGAGTGATTAAAACCTCTCGAACACACATTTATCCCCTTAATATTAATTAAAATAAGTTATATTTACATTTATATTTGTTGCAGAGTCTAAAGGAAGCCGAATTGGAAATACTATGACGTCGTCCACTGGGGAAGGAAGGGTCTTATTAACGTCTTCCGGCTAGTCCGGCTAGGGGAAAGGAGTTCCAACTAAGATGATATGATCACTATTTGTGAACAAGGATCAAGAAAGAAATGATGAAAACTTCTAGGCAAGTAACCATCTCAGGAAAGGAAAAAACCTGTTGCTAAAGGACTCCAACTAGGACAAGGTTGCAAAATTAAGGATCATATTTGGACATTTTACAATGGGGCCAGATCGCACAGATAAAGACTCGCTAATGTCATACTCATCATCAACATCAAACTCAAGATATTTCTCCTCTTTATCAAGTGTGTCATTATCATGTGGTGCATGTGCATGTCAGCTGCGATTTCTTGGTGTATATCGGCAGTGACAGCCTTGGGGGTGTCAATGTCCATCCCAATAGCTAGGGTCAGCAGTACAAACAAGCATCAGGTTATATAGCCACCTGTTGGAATAATCATCGATTTTTGATTGATGGAAGCTTCTGGACAGTATAAACTGCAGAATTAAGGATGAAACTTATTGAGGAAAGACCAAGATGAGGTATTGGAGGATGGAGTTTGAATAACTGGTATAATGTGTTTTCTTTTTCTTCTCTTGTTTTGGTTAATTACAATCCAAGGTGAACACATACAATACTATAATAAATAGTAGGATCCTCTGGATTCAATATTGGAATAAGATTTTTTTTTAACTTTTTGAGATTATGGAATTGAATGTACAAAAATGTTGACAGAATTAGGATAACATTAGTAAGTGTTGTCTAAGTTAAGGTGACATGTAAATATATCTCGATCGCATTAACAGTACAAGGTGGCAATTTTAAGAAGCAAATTTGGAAATTTTACGGTGGAGTTGACGACTTGTGCAGAATAATTGCTTAAACATTTTGATTGGTAATCGAAATGTTGATTTTGAATTTGTGGTTAATCAGAGCTTTATATTTGTGGACAATTTTTCGAGAAAGTATCGCATTATGACTGGTTTTATTTAACTTTAAAAAAGACTTCATTAGGGGACACTCGGATGGCGTTGGCTTTATTTGTTTTTATAACCCTTTCAGTACCTAGGCATATTTTGTCACTATGCTTAGGTTACCACAGTAATTACATGATATGACCAGTTAGTGACCAAGTACTTTTTGCCAAGTTTTAGTGTATAGCGCCCTCGCAAGGCAAAGTAATGAAAGGCCACTTTTCTTTGAAGTGGTGTTGAATTTTAATGGTTTGACAGTACCCCCAAAGCAATGACTATTAGATTAATTAAAACAACAATATTGGCCTGTGATAAAAAATTTTTTAAAGGGTAGGAAAGAATTCTATATCTCACCCCCACTTTTTGGCCCTTCATATGGGTTGACAACTACCAAGAAGTGTAAAGAAACACTAATTTCGAAATGTGAGAAAATTGCAGGTTTTTCCTTGAAAATACTTTGATTTTATTCAAAATGAAGGAAATCCGGACTGTGAAGATAATTGCACAAACATTCAAAATGGGTATACTATGTATGCAATCAAAAGTTTAAATGAAGGACATCACCCCCCCCCCCCCCCCCCCCCCCCCCCCGCACAATGTTGGGTTGGCGTTATGTGCCCGATCACTCCAACATTGTGATGGGGGGTGGGGGGGGGGATGGAACCACAATAAAACTTCTCGGGTGAATGCTCATTACAGACTATGAAACTTCTCAAAGCATGGTAGTACACATATTGGTTTGTCACACTGTTTACAAATCATGCGAGTTTGTTTACGCTTGGCTCTTGTACTGCAAACAACACAGTTGCGCTTTTTGCCGGCAGAAATTCTTCCAGGATAGTGATGAGTCGGAAAGCGGCTGGAACCACGCGACACTTGACTGGCACGCTGAGATTGGTTGTGCTTCGAAGTGGAAATAAGCTCTTCTATCACCTTCACCCGGAAATCCAAAGAGGCCAGGTGCTGATTTGTAGGGATGCTGTTGTATACAATGGTAGCATTCACCAAGCAGATGTCAAGAATGGCCACGAAAACTCTTTTCCACCATTTCATCGATTTGTGAGGGTGCGAGTAGTACTGACACATTTAGGGAGCGAGATCACTTCCTCCCAGGTATTTATTATAATAATTAACGACAGAAGGCTTTTTGATCGTACGAAGTCCACTCAAACTGTTTTTGCTCCGAATGTCTTTCGTGTCGATATTGCAGTTTCCAACATTTATGAGAAGAGTTACACGCTTGGCATCCTGCCAAACGACGCACAGTTGGCCGGCTTTTGTGTAAAACTGGGGTCAGCACCTCTTTTCATGTGTAGCTTTTTGGGGTTTGCAAAATCTGGAATCCCCAGTGTGGTGTAACGTGCAGTTCCACAGGCTCCAAACTTTATCTGTGATAACTTGCAGATGAGAGCTGGGCTGGTGTACCAATTGTCCATGAAAATGTCCCTTATTTTTGAGTCCTGTAATTAGGTCGAGGACTACATGCCCAGCAGATGTAATATTAGGTGGGTGGTGTGTTGAAGCATAACCAATGGACGGTCGACTGGATTCCTTTGATGTGGGCTGGGAGCCGGTGAACACCTTCCAAGCACAGGTATAACCAATTTCTGATTCGTTTAATGAAAAACATTTTAATCCCCATTTGGCGGACTTTCGTGGCATGTACTGTTTGAAACCAAGTCGACCTTTGAACTTGATCATTGTCTCATCGGGTGAGAGATTTCGGCTTGGCTTGTAAATGCGAGGAAAGGATGGCAGTACAATGTCAGGCAGCGGGCGGACCTTGGACAGTTTGTCAGGGGGAGCATCTCCAGCTGTCGCGGCGTTGTTGGCAAGGTGGAAAAATCGAAGGATCGCAGTGAATCGATTGCGAGACATGGTCGCCGAATACAGGGGACTTCGCAGAACTTCGGACCTGGACCAGTGCATGCTGTAGCGAGGCCTTTTGTTGATACCCATGCACAGCAGCAAGGCCACGAATGCCATAATTTCAGGAACATTAGTTGGATTCCATGCAGGCTGATGATTGGCCACATCTGCACCCATTGTTTGGTCTGCGTAGCGATTGGTATCATCCACCATCAACTCCCACACTGCTTTGCAGAAGAAGAGCTGAAAGATTCGCATGGGCGACAGTTGACTGAAATCTTCCGTACAGCCAGTCTCTTCACTGAATTGCATTGGTGGGCGCTTGCTGTAAGAGGTGCTTGCTTTATTCCATCCACACCTGAAATAGGAACATTCAGAAAGGTTAATGGGACACTATTCATTTCACGGCACATGTTCTTTTAAGGGTAGTATACAACATTAGCTCTCTTCTTCTTCTTCTTTTTTTTTTTTTTTTTTTTTGGGGGGGGGGGGGGGGGGGTTAAACAGATTTAACCGGGGTTTAGTATTTTTTTGGACGTCGTACGTTGGCTGACCATCTTTGGAAATTGCTAAACAATGTCAATTTTGTTAAAACAGAAGAGCACACCAGGTGCCCTGATTTCACAAGATGCTCGAGACCATTCGTGAATGTCAAATATGGTCATTCAATTAAATTATTATTATTATTATTATTTTTTTTTTTTGGGGGGGGGTGGTCGCAAAAGTTGTTTTACCTTTAATGACAAACTGTCTTCACAATGCTGTTTTTGGACGCTCGTATCTAGTGTTCCCACTTAAATAAGTCCCCTTTTTTAACTAAATAAATTATCCTGAAATAAAATCTCTTTTTAAAGATTATTATGATTGATGCCTATCTTTTCAGTAGTTAGAGAAGGCCCCATTCAGAGGAATTGAATTTGTTGTCCCCATTACATTTGCAGTCCCATCTGAAATTAGATTTGGAAGCAAAATCATCACACTTGACTTTGCATAATTCAGGTTCATCAACATTTTTTCATTTCATTTTATTTATTATTTTGCAGGGCACAAAAAGAAAAATAGAGACAAATTTCAATCAATAAAAAATAAAAAATAAACATATTTTCATCAATTTCTAATTGGATTCCATCGGATTATGCAATGCAAACTGCATGAAACGTTCAGTGCTTTTGATGATTTTCCCTGCAAAATGACATCTAAATGCAAAGGTTACATTACAGTACAGTAGCCTATGAATGTCGGATGCGAAACATTTCGAGAAAAGCCAAGTTGAACCATGGAGCAATAAGATTCCTCCATGGTTGAACTCTTTTCAGTAACCTCCCTGTACCTGTAGTTTGGCTTTGCGAAGAAGATGAAGGAGTTGCTTCGTCATCACTTTCGTCAGATGTTGCTACAGAAGATTCATCATCGGACATATCTGAACCGCTATCTGCGAAGATTTCCTCCAAAATCTTGGAAGCGTTTTCGGTCATGATGGCAGCTAATGGCCCTGTCACACCAGAACGTTTTAGGCCAACGCGTGAGTAGCGCGTTAAAAATAGTTGATACGCTGACAAACGCTGAACTTCCACAGAAAAAGTTAAGTGGAACCGTGATTTCAGCGTGTCCATAATGCGTTGATAACGGGTTCATAGCGTTCGCCAGCGCGTGAATAACGCGTTAGTAACGCGCTCGACGACTGATGAACGACTGACCAGCGCGTGAGTAGCGCGGTCCAACGCGCGCCAGCGTACGGTAACGACCACATGATTAGTTGTACAAAAAGATGACGCGCTACTACAGTAATGGCCCTGTCACACCAGAACGTTTTAGGCCAACGTGTTGGAATTTCGGCAACACGCGGGTAAACGTTGACCAACGCTAGGCCAGCGTTCGCAACGCGCTGAGCGCGTTACCCACACGCCGGAACACGCTGTCACACGCTGAGGCAAAAATACATTTTTCAACATACCTAAAAATATTCAGCGTTTGCCAGCGTGTGACTGCACACGCTGGCGGCGCGCAGGAAGGCCGTTACTCACGCGTCGAACGCGCTAGACGATCGTTACCAACCCACTACTCTCACGCTGGAGACCCGCTGTCGTATTTTTATTATAAATCAGTGATGCGTTCCTTACACGCTGAGCGCGTTCCTCACACGCTACTCACGCGCTGGCATACTAGTCCAGTCAAAATACCAAATTGTGTATTGTTGACCTCAAACAAATTGTAACAAATCTTTTTTCACCACAGTGAACTTCTATAAGGTCCCTAGAATTACATACTAAAAATCTTTAAAAATCCAAGCGGTGGAAATATGTCTAATTTGCATAAATCATTAATCCCTGCCGTGTAATATGTTTATTTCCATATTTGGGTATATGTTTTTTTGTTTTTTTTCGAAAAGTTTATTTTGGTGATTCTACTTACACATCCTTACTTCAATAACATTTTCTAAAGCATGTAAGTGACTGAATAATTTTGAAAATAGAGTAATGGTTCAAAATGACTATAACTTTAGCCTATAATTTGCACGCATTTACCTTGTCTCCAGATATCATCAAATAGTCAGTATGGACGAGCTTCAAATTCACCAAGTTGCTTACTGGCACCGTTATCCTATTAACACCTTATGAAAAATAATTATGAACAATGATAACATTGTGATATTTAGCCCAGCAAACAACAACTGGGAAAAATCGTTGGTCCATAAATTGGGCTAAAAAGTAGGTGAAGGGTTACCTAAGGTGAGAGACTTGAACAAGTTTAAGGAAACCCCCCAAATTAAAGATGTTTGTTGCTTACAATAATCATATCTACGTTAGAATGTATTTTGATAATTTTATTGAACTTGTTCAAGTCTCCCATGTTAGGTAACCCTTTAACTTCTTTTTCGCCTAGTTTATAAACAAACCATTTTCCCCCAGTTTTGGTTTGCTGGGCTAAATATCACAATGTTATCATTGTTCATATGATTTTCCATTAGGTTTTATTATGATAACTGTGCCAGTAAGCAACTTGGTGAATTAGAAGCTCACCAATACTAACTACTGGATGATATCTGGAGACAGTGTAATGTACGCACGAAGTTGTAATTTTGGATAATTACCATGTTCTCATAATTATTCAGTCACTTATACGCTTTAGAAAATGTTATCGAAGTAGAGATATGTAAGTAGAATCACCTAAATAAACTTTTCAATTTTTAAAATATATATTACATACCCAAATATGAGAATAAATATATTACGCGGCAGGGATTAACGATTTATGCAAATTAGTCATATTTCCACCACTTGAATTTTTAAAGACTTTTGCTATGTTATTGTAGGGACCTTTTAGAAATGCATTGTGGGGAAAGTTGTTTTGTTACAATTTGTTTGAGGTCAAAACTTATTTTGACTGGACTATACGCTATGAACCCCTTATCAACCTGCATGGACACGCTGAAATCGTGGTTCCACTTGACTTTTTTCTGTGAAAGTTCAGCAATTGCCAGCGTATCAACTATTTTTAACGCGCTACTCATGCATTGGCCTAAAACGTTCTGGTGTGGCAGGGCCATAGCCAGCGTGCCGCAAGCGTACGCCAGCGTACGCCATCGTGGGAGTAGCGGGTTGATAACGAACGTCTAGCGTGTTCGACGCGTGAGTAACGAACCTCCAACGCGCCGCCAGCGTGTGCAGTCACACGCTGGCAAACGCTGGAAATTGTAGTTATGTTGAAAAAAAAATCTGTTTTCCTCAGCGTGTGACAGCGTGTCCCAGCGTGTGAGTAACGCGCTCAGCGTGTTGCTAACGCTGGCCTAGCGTTGGTCAGCGTTTGCCAGCGTGTTGCCAAAATTACAACACGCTACTACCGCGTTGGCCTAAAATGTTCTGGTGTGACAGGGCCATAAGTGGCGTGGGCACGCAAAGTGTTTTTCGCACGCGCGCGTTCTGGCTTTTTAAACCATTTGAAACCAATAATAAACCACACAAAAAGTGAGGGCGCTGTTCACATTTTAGTTCTAAAGAAAAGGGCTTGTGCCATCAAAGAACGCTGGTCAGGTAACGACGATTATCATTGGGACATTTCGGCTCTTTGGTTGCCAACGTCTATGTTAATTAGAGCCCAGGTGGCGCGTGCGGTACTCATAGGGTTAAGATTGGCTTTCAAGATTAGCTTATTATTGCCACGTTTGGCCCAATATGTTTGTGCTGGCTAATGAACACATTAAACTTCGATGGCGCAATGTTGGTTCAACGTTTCTCAGTAGAGTGGGACAATAGTGGTCTAACGTTGAGCTAACTGTATTGTTTAGTCAACGTCAGGCCAACCTAATTTGCATATTTAAGAGTAGGGTTACCACTGGTTACATTTAACATGCATTTATCACATTCTCTTACCCTCAAAACATAGATGTAGACACTACATTTGACGTGTTTACTCGTCTAGTTGGAGAGATATTGGAGAAAAAAATATTTCTGTAATGGCGGCGGCTAATTTGCATATTTAAGAGTATTGTTATAACTAATGACTTAAAAACTGCATTTATCACATTCCCTGACCCTCACAACATAGGTATATACACTTTATTGGTCATTTTCACCTGCCTGCCGGTTACAAAGTTAGTCTAGCAAATAGTAACAAAAATGTCAGATATTGGCAAATTGGCGGCCATTTTGATTATGCAAATTAGACGGTCAAAAACTCAACATTTCGCTTGGGAACCGGGTTTGTCGGATTCAGCATCCTAGATTATGCTAAAAAGTCGGGTTCCCAACTTTTACCCAAAAATGCCCCTAGCATTCGCATTTTCTAGAAATCCCACTAGACTAAATAAAAAGGCACTGACGAAATAGCCTGCACAAAAATCGGTTTTTAATATTTTTCGACACTGAAAGGGGGAGCACTTGCTCTCCCTGCTCCCCTCTGGTTACGTCCTTGGGTCTCGGTCTCGTTCTCCCTTTAATGACTTTGCGAGGTCTCGGACTCGGAACTCCAGGTCTCTAACTTGGTCTCAGTCTCGGATCATCTCGGTCTCGGTCTCTCTTAAAGGTATCGGTCTTGGTCTCGGACTTGGAACTCCAGGTCTCGAAACTTGGTCTCCGTTACAGACCAGCTCGGTCTCGGTCTCTCCTAAAGGTCCCGGCCTTGTTCTCGAACTCAGAACTCCAGGTCTCGAACTTGGTATCAGTCTCGGATCATCTCGGTCTCTGTCTCTCTTAAAGGTACCGGTCTTAGTCTCAGTCTCGGAACTCCAGGTCTATAGGTCTTGGTGTTGGTCTCGGACTATCTGGTCTCGACTACAACACTGTTTTGGGGAGCTGTAACTGTTATCATAAACGTTTCACACTTATTGAGCAGTGCACATGAAGCACAAACGCTTCGTTTATGAAATAACAGACATAAGAACATACTCCAGAGAACACTACCACATGACGCAATCAGCTAACTTGGTCCACATTGGATATTGTTTGTCCAGGGAAACAGTTGTAAAAGTTCCCCTGTCATCTCTAAATATATACGAGAAACATTCCACGAAATCACCCTAAACGTCTTTGCACGAATTCAATTCACGGTATGATATAACAGACACCTGTAAAAATATGGCCCATTTCTACTGTCATTGGTTAAACCCTCACACGTGACTGGTCGCACTCCTAATTATCTTCAGTTAGCATGCACAATACCACCAATGAGTCCGAATTTCCTAGTCTGAAATTCACGCTACTATGGTACTTGTTAATTAAACCATTTTACCGACATGTCAATAATCACTTACATAAAACCATGCATAATTTCACCAATGCTACAATTCGGGCGATTCACAATGCAGTGCGCCACCAAGCGTTTGACTCAAAAGAGCCACTTTTAAACTTTACGGTCGACTTTGTCCGTACATCATACTGTAGTAACACATTTATTCTTCATTGTTCACGCGAGTTACAACAGAAACATAAATGTATCCGAAAGCGTCTTTGATTAAAACATTGTTATTTGCAGAACAAAATTGAACTTTAATCGTGTGCGTCCAAAAAGACGTAAAAATGATGAGTTTATGCAAAACGAATACCGTTTTTCAAACCGATGCGGACCTTTTCTCATGATGCACTGCGGGTACAGCAGGATTTGCGCCTCCAACGGCAGCTTCTAGGTATTGTAAATCGCTCGAATTGCCAAATTGCGCTGATCACGAGCTGCCGCAGACAATAATGGTCTCTTTCCTGATAAACAGGTATAATAATTGTAAGCAAGATTCAATAGGTCTCTGGCTGTGCTCCGTGGTCAGATAATAGGGTCGTATGACGGCTGTCTACATGCCAACGACTCGACCACGTTGTAGCCGCGTCCTTCGCAATTCAACTTCTCAGCTGCCAGTAAGGACGATAAGCCCACCAGTATTATAATCATAAACGTAATCCTCGTCTTTATATGAATATTTAACATTTTCTATTTCAAGAACATTTATTTCCATCTAGGTACAGATAAAGAAACAATAATTAAAAATTAGTTAAGATGGAAGCATGATTTGAGATGCCATATACTTAAATGAAAAACGGCAAGAAAATCAGACAAAAGATGGTTTCTAAAATTGACCTAAAATGTGCGGGTGAATGGAACATATAGATTATTGCGTGATATCGTGTGGTACTGGTGAGTATCGCGGACAGAAGTGAAATAAGAAGAGAAGAAATTGGAAAACAAAAATAAGGTTATTATTGTATTTGTACAGAATAATCCAAGTTTGTAATTTGTTTAAAGGTATAATACACCATTTTACAGATATCGAAATTGTTTACTACCGAATTATTAAGAAATATTTTACTAATTTGATAGTAAATAATGATTCTAGGCATCCAGCAAAATGATTGCGCTAGATATCCAGTAATCGGACGGCAATCGCGAAAAAAACCACAAGTACAACATAAGAACCACTGCCCGACGCCGGTGTGAAAGGTAATTATGTCCCCCCTGGTAAATGTGTCCCCCCCTGGTAAATGTGTCCCTCCAGACAGACTTACCAGGTCGTGGCCCGGTAAATCTGTCCGGGGGACACATTTACCTAGGTATTTCTGTCCCCCTCCAGGCAATTCTGTCCCCCTTCCCAACGTTAAACATGTCCCCCTGGTAAATTTGTCCTGCGTGCAACGTCATAAGTCTAGCACCCACTAGACGCAACAACCAGCCGTCCACTGTATAGTATGTTCCCCCTTCCAAACTGAATGACTTGGCTTTTCTTCTCAGGGCCTTTTGGGGGTGTTTATCCAGGCCTGGAGGGTGTTGTCCTGAAGACAGGAACTCTAGAAGTCGCTGCACCTCCTCAAATGACGACAACTTCCGCTATGCGTACCCGTACGTACCCGTACGTACATACGTACATACGCACGTACTCTATACCACCAGGTTAAGAATATAATTTGTACGCGTACAAGAAGTCTGAACAAAACCTGATTACTGCCATTTTCCCTTTCAAGCAGAAACGTAGATCGGTTGATTTAATTAATAAAGGTATTTTTATTTTGACAAATCGATGAAGGGAAAGGAAGTCCAAATAATAAATACTCTGTGGGTTCAATTCTCTAAAATAACATCAAAATAACCACTTACGTGTGGAACGATTGGGGTGACAAAATTACCGAGAGAGGGGACAGAATAAACTGGAGAGGGACAGAATTACCGGCTCCAGGGGGACAATTTTATCTAGGTAATTCTGTCCCCCCCGGACAATTTTACCGGGACAGAATTACTGTCCACATCGGTAGAAAACAAACACCAGTTTTCTTGCTTTTCTCAGCATCCGTTTTTGTAAAAACCTCGGATAGGTAAGTTAAACGATATTTACTAAAAAATGACCCCCCCCCCCCCCCCCCTACACCCATTTATGATAATTCAAACAATTACCAATGGTGTATCATACCTTTAATATCAGAGAGTGTCAAAGCGCGTAATCTAGAGAAGTGGTGCCGTGTGATCACGTGGATGAGATAAGGTGCATACGTACGGAAGGCCGATATAAGTGTGCGGTCTTGTCAGTGACTTATCTTTATAAGATGAGATTTGAACTATTAAACTGGTAAATTAAACTCATCGATTATTAAATTTAGGCTATCAGTTTTATGTTTGGACTTTCAACTTTTCACGAGTATAGTCACTGACTGCACGTCTTGTGCGCGTACATGTAATTAGTTATTTTGTTTAATGACGTGTGAAACTCAAAGTCTAAGAATTGGCTGGGGGCCTTTCCCACCAATTAACTATTTTGTTCACGTGCTGTGGTTTCAGTGTAATAGCCACGCCAAAGTAAATATCATGGGCGATCAAGTGAGACATGGTTTCCTGCCCGTGCAGTGGGGATGTTAACGGAACATATTAACTAGACATATAGCCTTGACGTAGCGATCGCAGCCCGCAGCCGTACAAGGATGTCTTTAACTGGAAATTCCAGGCTCAATAATATTTTACCTAGTCTAAAAGAATATATGGTAACATACTGACTCCGCAGAGAATTTTGATTTGTTATCGGGAACGACACAAGCGCTTATTATATTCACGATGTCTTGCCATTTAGGAATACAAGGGCGCGGCCATATTGTTCAAATTTCCCGCCTCGCCCGGGTAATTACTACGTAGTGTCTGCACCTCAATGTACATTGCTTTATTGCCTGTTGTTCGCACTGGTATCCTACCTTGACGCGGCCAACCACATTATGCCGACGTATGTTGTACGGCGCCTGGCTATTACGAGTACATGTATTTCTGTGCACAAACTATTGTTTATTTGTGTATTTTCTGAGAAAAATAGAAAATCTGTGAGCTAGTATTTATGGCATCAGGTCCTTCCCCGTGTGATTTTGAGCCCACTTTCACATGAACAGTACACATTGTGTATACACTATGCCGTGCACAAAAGGGTTCACTTGCATTTATTGCGTGTGCAGGGCCGCTATCGATCGGGATTCGCGTACTGGTGGTGCAGACACTATATTTCGGATGTACAGATAAACCAGAACAAAATGTCGGCTCGCGTGACGGTGAGCGCAGTGCGAGAAAATCTCTGTTTTATATGATTACCAAAACCGATAAAAATGAAATAAAAATCAAGTCACAATGGCAATTGGCACTCTTGAACATTATGCAATTATAAACTATGGGTGGAGTTTCCCTTTAATAATACACATGTATTATGAAGAGTACGCTTCACGTTTAGCTAACCTTGTAGACTAGAGAGCGATGCTATTCATTGTTCGGGTTGAATACTAATATCTGAAATTCTAAGCCTTGTTTTTACATTTAAAACACATTTTATATAATCAATTTCAAATTAATTATTAGGTAGCCTGTTGGAAACGTTTCTTTCTGGCATTACGCGTATGAGAGGAGGGGGAGGGGGGGGGGGGGGGTGGGGGGGGGGGGGGGTATTGAATGTGGCAACCCACCCCCCCCCCCCCCCCCCCCACTCCTTTAGTCAAATGTTAGGGGATATACTATCTTTGTATCAATTACCCCGTAATTTTGTATCTTTCTGTCAATGTAATTGTCTCTGTAACGTCTCAAACAACAATCAGATTATTGTCTTGGACTTTATCTTTTCTTCTTTTTTTCAATTTGTAGTGGGTTAACCAATTACATTTTTTTAATATTCACACCAAAAGAAACTCACCTTCCGAAAATTGATACTTCCCGATCTTGCAAGCAGCCATTTTACAAATGGCATCCCTCCACGTTCTGGGGCAATTAGGACCCATTTTCCAACCGTTATTTTAACAACTCTGCCCTTAGATTAAAGCTAAAAAACAGGGAGTTGATCCTAGGCTATATTTACACAATCCCACCATTTATGTTTCCAAACGGCCCCCCTAACAAAAAATAGTGGGGGCACATTTTATGCCAATGAGCTCGCATATAAATTCTTCCTTTAATTAAGGTAGTGCACCCCTAGATACCCGATCGTGAGCTGGGTCAATAGTGGCTAGGCAACCAATTTCATAAAACATTTATTTAAATTTCATAAAACATTTTATTTATAAGACATTTATCTTTCACTGGCTGCACCACAAGTTGTATCATTTGTCAGTTGTGAATTTGTATTGTTTGAAGCAGCAACAATTATCAAAATCTTTTTGACCTGACGAAGTCGGTTGTAGCTCTGCGAAAGCTGCATATATTTCAAGAAAAGAACATTTATAAGATTTCGATTTGTAACAAACTACTTATTGAATTTTTCAAAAATACGTCTCGGAGACGCATCTTTGGACTTTTGATTATTTCTTCAAAATGACAGCATATCGGAAGGAAGAATTTCACAGGGAGTCTTTAATTCTTGACATCATGTCAGCTGATAAACAATAATTTGGTTGGTTACTTTTTGGATATTTGCAAACAGTAAAATATGTTCCCTTTATTAAATGCGACGATTGATGGTTACGCGTAGGTTTACGAGTAACGAACACAAAGAAGCTCTTAAATCATTCATTCTCGGCACTGCGCTTCAGTGAATGAGACAATTCTGGAGCAACAACATATTTCCATCCATTGCCAAAAAAACAAAAAAAACGAAAACAAAACAATTAGCAAACTGGAGGCCCAAACAGGTATAGCTCAGTTCCTTTGTGTTTATTCCTGGAAATAATAATAATTGTTAAGCTAAGCGCTGGCTCATAATCGACTCCATTAGAATGATGAATGAAAACCGGTTCGTACCATTCAAATTAAAGAAAAATATTTTCAACATTGTATGGGGGTAGAGGGGGGTGGGGGGGGGGGGGGGGTAGTCTTCAAGTTCGAGCAATTACTCGAACATTCCCTTTGCCAAAAACAGTACATGTAGTGAGTTAGGAATTATGAACCACCCCTGAACAAAACAAACTACATGTATTTTCATTCGATCTGTATTGCTCTAATTACCAGAACAATTGTTTTTGGGAGTTTCATTTATTGTGCTTGCAAGAGTTGCCTTTCATGAGATTGTCTAATGAGGGCGCTATACACTGAAAGTTTGCTAAAATGTGCCTGGTAATTAACTGAACATGCTATGCCCCAAACTGTGCGAACCAAGGCCCGTGTGATGTATTGGTGTTGATAAGGATAATTTTGCAGATGTGCAGTTAAAATAAGCAATTAAAAAAATCTAAATGGCTGCCATTGCATATTATTCTACCTATATTTTCAAAGGTCATATCTGCGATGGCCCTAGAGCCAAACATCTTTCTCATGTACTCCGAGTCAAATTCCATGCTTTTATTGTGCACCACTCCGCATACCACTGAACAATTGTTAACAAATTGGGCCAAAGGTTAAATCAAGCTAGCCCTGCTCTGCCCCTCTACCCCTACCTAGCGTCTTTTACATTTTAAAATTTGAACTGCAAATCTTGATTTTGCATAGGTTTTATATGCCTTAATTTTGTTCAGAATTCGCCTTGGTGTATCTACTATACACAGACACATAACTATGGCCAGCGTTGAATGCTGCGCTTCTGTGGAGGGCATAACGAAAATTTAATAGAAGAATGAAAACTATCAATTCATTTCTGTTCATGCTTAGACAAATAATTTGGCAATTTTGTCCAAACGACGAGGCAGGTGGCAGGCTGGTAATGGTTGCTCTTTTGTGAATTATCCCCATTAAATACTGAATTATAAATCGTACTGGCAGACTTTTATGTTTGGCCTTTTCATCGACATTTACACCCCCCCCCCCCTCCTCATTGGCATTTATCTTTTCATGCTGAGACAATTAATTTGTCAATTTTGTCCAAACGACGAGGCAGATGGCAGGCTGGTAATGGTTGCTCTATTGTGAATTATCCCCATTGAATACTGAATTATAAATCGTAATGATAGACTTTTATTGTTGGCCTTTTCATCTACATTTAACCCCCCCCCCCCCCCCCCCCCCCCCCCCCTTTGACATTTATCCTTAACTGACTGCACTTAAAGTTGTAGCATTTGTCAGTTGTGAATGTTTATTATTTTAAGTAGCAACAGTTTTCTAAAATCTTACTAACCTGACGAAGTTTTAGCTCTGCGAATGCTGTATATATTCCAAAAAAATGACATTTATAAGGGGGGGGGGGGGGGAGGTCGGTATTAAAACAGGGAATAATGCTCATGTTAATGTTTGGGTAGGTATGCACCACTCGTTGGAAAATATGTGATGGCAATGCAAGAGCGGCAGCTTTTTGAGTGTTGTCATCGTTTTTGTTTTGTTTAAAACTGCCGCCATTAATGCTTCTTACCACATAAATAATCCATTAACAATCATTATTGGCGGCCATAGTACGAGTTTTTAGATTGTGTTCAAGCCCCCCCCCCCCCCCCCCCCCCCCACATACAATGTTGACAAGATTTTGCGCACATCGGCGACCCAACCTTTGAAGACAACATTGTCAACATTGTATGGGGGGGGGGGGGAATAGTCTTGAAGTTTGAACAATTACTTGAAATTTGAACAAAACAAGCTACATGTATTTTCATTCAATCTTTATTGTTCTAATTACCAGAACAATTATTTTTTTGGAAGTTTCATTTATTGTGCTTGCAAGAGTGGCCTTTCATGAAATTGTCTAATGAGGGCGCTATACACTGAAAGTTTGCTAAAATGTAGCTGGTAATTAACTGAACATGCTAGACCCAAAACTGTGCGAACCAAAGCCCGTGTGATGTCTTGGTGTTGATAAGGATAATTATGCAGATTTGCAGTTAGAATAAGCAATTTAAAAAAAAAAATGCCATTGCATATTATTATACCTATACTTTCGAAGGTCATATCTGCGATGGCCATATAGCCAAATATCTTTCTCATGTTATACTCCGATTATTTTTGTGATTGTTGTACACTTTGGACACATCTGACATGTACTGGTCTGGATCTTATCGATCATTTAAATTTAGCTCGTGATGATGGAAATTGGTTTTGCCCTCAGTGTCTTAGCACTGCCCTCGTGTTACTATTCACTAGACAAATTTATTTGTCATTTTAATCATGACCCCATAGAACATTTTTCACTTTTGCATCTAAACATTAGAAGTTTAAATAAACATATTGACCAATTTAAGACTTTTCTCTATCCATTGAATCATAATGTTAATGCTATTGGATTGACTGAAACCTGGTTAAATGATAAATCATATGTGAATCAATTTAACATACCGGGCTATTCATTAATGTGCAGAAATGGAGATGTTAGGATTGGTGGTGGGGTCGCAATGTATTTATCCACTGATTTACAATATATTCCCAGATATGATTTGAATGATATAGGTGGTGATTCTTTCGAAAGTATATTTGCAGAGATCATTAGGCTACTGCACACAATACTAAGAACATAATTATTGGAGTTGTTTACAAAGCCCCAAAATGCCAATATTGACAATTTGTTAACATGTTCTCAAACACTATTCAACCAACTTACTAATGCAAATAAATACTGTTGTATTACCGGAGATTTTAATTTAATTAGTAGAAAGCCGCAATAATTTATGGATTTAATTTACTCCTCTTCTTGTTTACCATTAATTCACAAACCCACCAGGGTTACTACAACTTCTTCCACTCTCATTGATAACATTTTTTCAAATATTTTACCTCCTCCAAAATATAAGATTATCATCACCGATTTGTCTGATCACTTTCCGATTTTTATTTCTTTTCCATTTAAACAAAATGGCTTTAATCCCCAGCATACCCCGACTCGTGATTACTCAAGTCACAATATCGCTAACCTTAAACATGAACTTTCCTCCTGTGATTGGAGTTTAGTTTTGAATGCCAGAGATGCTAATTCAGCATTTGACATATTATAGATATTTCTAAAGGTAGTTTAGATGCATATTCCCATTAAACCGTATAAACCAAAATCATCTAAATTAACTCCCAATTGCCCTTGGATCACTGTTAGTTTATGTAAATCAATTTGGCACAAGAATAAGCTTTATCGTAGATACATTGCCAGTCATACACACTTTAATCGTTCTAGGTATGTACGTTATAAGAATATACTTACCAATGTCCTTCGTAATTTTAAGCGTAATTGTTATACTAAACAGTTTGAAAAAGTTAAAGGTAATATTAAAAACACATGGAAAATAAGCAATAGTGTAATTCATAATAAGCAGCAATCCAAAATAAATACAATTAATATTGATGGTGCAAATGTCAATAATCCTCACTTATTCTCAGACTACACACAAAGCCACCTTGACACGATGATTTGACTTTTTTGGCTTAGTTTTTCGAGCCGCTAGTTTATTCTTATAACATTCCAAGATATCACATTTTTTAATTTTGTAAAAACACTTTTATAACAGCATAACAAATTAGAGATAATGCCTAAGCTAAAACGGGGCAGGATTGCCCCAATTACCATGCTTGGCTCACAACTGGGCCCATTTACTTGGCAGGCTTGCCACCAAAACACTGTGGAAATTCACCGTTTGAAGTGACGCGTCACTTCAAACGGTGAATTTCCACAGTGTTTTGACGGTTGAGTAGCCCTGCAGCTGAACGAGTGCAAATAGGCGCTAACCACAGTGTTTATATATTTGTCACGTGACCTAAATTTATGTTAATTTATGTAAATTCCTAAAGACTAAATTGAAACAAATACACCGCTTTTCCACCGTTTGTAGAGACGGTTGGAATAAACCCCGCTAGCACAAGCGGGCGTTTTGCGTGTAGATTTTTAAAGATTAAACACAACTTTTAAAATTTTATTTTAACGTACAACTTCAAATTAGACTTACTTAAGAACTATTAAAGTATTAGGGCATGTAACTAGTTTAAATGGAGTCACAGCCGGTCGCTCCCAGCAAATTCTTGCCAAACGCGCAAAGCGCGCCCCACTGGGACGACTGGAAGTGCACTCCCCCAACCCTGAGCCCGATGACTATAACCCAAATTAGCACAGACTGTAGGGGACAATTTAAACAAATGCTGCATCAATGCAAGCTCGAATAATTGGCCCGAAATTATATTTCTCCCGTAGGCGATAAATGGCCGCCATCGTAGCGAAACAGCGCGAAGTCTGACCATCTGAACTGGGGGTGGTTAAGGACCGACGCGCCGATGCGCTTGCTCAGTGAACGGGCCCATTTATTAACCGCCCGTCATTTTAATTTCATTTTTGACTGGTCATCAGTCGCACCGAAGTAGAAAGCGCGCGGCAATATATCTGACCAAACCACCCGAGTCTCGGGGTAGTTATCGCGACAACACTGCATATAGGCCTAAGTACAAATTCGCTTGCGAATACAGAACCAAACCGTGCCGCCTAAATCGTTAGTGCCCAAATTAATAATTAGCATGGCCGGTGGAGGCCATGGGGCGCGAAGTTTAGATACTATCAACAGTTAAGTTGTCCCAATGGCCTGGACCCCATCAGAGCCCTGTTTCGGCCCTCTTAAACCAAACGACCCTAGAGGCAATACATAATTGAAGCCGCATGGGCCTCAAATGATTTAACATTTCTTTCCCTTTGGAAACGAGAACAAATGCCCAAGGCCCGTAATAAACCCTAAGAAAAGTCCCATAGCGAATTAAGGAGCACAATGTATTGTTATGCAGTATCCGCATATTAAAGGCTGTGACACAGCTATTGATATCATAATTAAAACACCGTACAAGTTCCACCAGAAGACAATGCTTCGTAGCTATGCACCGCTCCAAGAAAAGGCAAAAAACTAAAACCTTCAGGAAAACCGCACATGAATTTAGGGACAAATGGCTAAATGTATTTCCAGCCCTTAGTTGCGGCGACTCAGTATCATGAAACTCTACAAGCAGTCAAAGTGCGTAATGTGAAATAGATGGGCGTCGGCATTTTGTCATTGCTTCCATGCGAACAAAATAAGTTGGTATAAGGCAAACGGTAGCCGTGCAATAAAATTATAAAATCCTTAAAGGTAGGATACACCATTGGTAATTGCTTGAATTATCATAATTGGGTAGATTTGGGGGTTGTATTTTATAGTAAATATCGTTTAACTGACCTATCCGAAGTTTTAAAATCATGTGATGCCGAGAAAGGCACGAAAAACAGCGTTTGTTTGCAACCGGCGTTGAGCAGTTACTCTTATGTTATTTGTGTGTTTTTGTTGCGATCGCGCGAATTTGTCTTTATACAATTATATTTTTCAGAATAATTACAAGATATCTAGCGCAATCATTTTTTTTGAATGACTAACATCATTATTTACTTTTAGATGAGTAAGATATTTCTTAATAATTCGGTAGTACACATTTTCGATATCTGCAAATGGTGTATCCTACCTTTAAACAAACCCTCTGAAGTACATTATACACCAATAAAAACAATTTAATAACGTGAGATTCGTGCAACTCTGTAACCCGAATGAATTCGAAACTGAAATCAAACGTTAATACTATTATAACAGATGCACATGTACATACATCTACATCTACATGCAACAACATAGGCTAGGATTAAACAACAAACTATAAGCAGGTCAAAAAGGATACATTGTCAACAAGCAAGATACATTTAGGTCACGGCCCATGCATGCAATACACGCTGCGCGTGTAACTTGCTACATTTCAATGTCAACAGAGATGGCGGGAGAAAGAATGACGTCACGCTCCGTTTACATGCGCGCCCCTCTCATCATCATTCACGCACGAAGTGCGTATGCACATGGCGCCCTAGATCGCCACACCACCTTCCTCCATTCGCCTCTGTCCTGCGCCAGTTGGGTGGCGCCCTCTACTGTTAGTCCTAGAGTGCCCAGATCCTTTTTGAGCACTGAGATCCAGGTTATTGTTTGGCCTCCTCTTAACTTTTTCACTTTTCTGTACACTTCTCGTAGTGCTGTTTTTGCAGGTGTTTCTTCTGGTAGTCGCATAGCGTGGCCGTACCATCGCAGTCTTCTGGTCTTGATTTTTGCGCTCCATTTTTCTTGTGTTGTCTTGTTGTACAGGTCTTCACTGGATATTTTCTTTGGCCATTTGATGTTTATAGCCTTTCGTAGTATTCTTCGATGGTACGAGTCGATCTTTTTTTCCGCGGTTTTGGTCAGCGTCCACAGTTCCGAGTTGTATAGAAATATGCTTTCTGCGCACGCTCTGAACACTCTGATCTTCATTTGGATGTTGAGGTTGTTGTTCTCGAAGATGTGTTCAAGTTTTTTCATTGCGTTGTTCGTCAGCTGTTTTCGTCTTTTGATGTCTTCGTTGGTATCCATAAGGCTACCGAGGATCTTACATTTCTTCCAGTCCTCTGGTCCGTTCTTCTTTACCAGGTATTCTTCGGTTTTTGCTTCGTTTATTTTTAGGCCTCTGTCTTTCAACTTCGGAAGTGTGATGTTCTTTTCTTTTTCGATCTTGAACTTGTTGTTGCTCGCTGCCCATCCTATGTCATCTGCATACTTTGGCCTGATGATGGTGCCATATTCGGGTGGTTTGCAGTACGTGTGGTCCCTCATTTCCGGTGGTAGGTCTTCGTGCGTACTCTCGTTTGTTGGTGCTTTGGCGTATGTGTGTTCTTCACTCTGCGGGTGGTCTTGCAGGGCTTTTGCCAAGTATAGCGTGAAGAGTATTGGGCTGAGGCAGTCTCCTTGTGGAACGCCCATTTTAGTTGGAAAGGAGTCTGATGTTTCACTCCCCACTCTCACTTTTAGGGTGACGTCTTCGACCAGTAGTTTGATGAGGTGGAGTTCCGCTTGGTCTAGAATCGTTGCCAGGTCTTCTATGAGGGTGTTACGTCTCACTGTGTCGAATGCCTTGCTCATGTCCATTAAGGTGATGTAAAGTTCGTAGTCTTTGGATGTTATTGCCTTCTCTGCAAGGATCTTGTATGCGAAGATGTGTTCTGTGGTTCCTCTTCCTGCACGGGAGGCTGCTTGATCTATTGGGATGTTCTCGTCTATTTTGTCTCCTATTCTGCGAATCAGGCATATGGCGAGTATTTTTCTGAGCATCGACAAGAGTATGATTGGTCTTAGGTTGGTTAGTGGTCCTCTTGCCTTTCCCGGTTTTTGGAGCGGTATCAGGATTCCCTCTTTTATTTCCGCTGGATATTCGCCGGTTTTCGCCATCTCGTTGAGGATTTTGGCTATTTCTATTGGTGTTTCGTCTCCTCCGTATTTTAGTTGTTCCGCTCTTACGTTGTCACCGCCCGGGCTTTTGTTGTTTTTCAGCGATTTTATGGCCTTTTTCACTTCGTCTGCTGTAAAGGATGGTGTTATTTCCTTTGGTGGTATTTTCCTGATTTCTTTTAGGTTTTCGTCTCTAAAGGTGTTTTCGAAGTGTTTCGCTATAAGTTCTGCCTGTTCTTGGGGTTCAGCTGTTAGTCCCTCTGTTCCTTGTATGAGTAAAGGTTTCTTCTTTTCGTTGTTTGATATTATCTTTACCGCTTTGAACATTCTATAGGAGACTTCTTTAGATTTTTCGATTTCTTCTATCTGCTCTAACAGTTTCGTGTGCTTTTCTTCTTCGAGGCTTTGGTGGATTTTGTTGAGCTTGGCGTTTCTGGCTTTTCTTATTTCTTCTCTTTTTGTTGGATCTTTTTCGATGTTGAGTTGGTTGTTGAGTGTTTGTTGTTCTTCTGAGAGTTTCTTAATTTCTTTATTTTCGCTTTTTCTGGTTCCCTTTTTGTAGCCTAATACTGTTTCAGCTGCTGTTTCATTTGCTTGTTTCACGTTGTTCCATCTTTCTTGCGGGGTTGGTTGATCTTTGTTACCTTGTGTTTTCATGATCTTGTTCACTTCGTTTTTGTATTTCTGCCTGGTTTCTCCGTCTCGTAGCTTTTCAAAGTCGATGTTTCTCGGCGCTTTCTTGTCTTTGTATATCGTAGTCTTCAGGTCCAGGTCTGCAATGACAGGTCTATGGTCTGATGTCATGGTGTTGTTATGCGGGTACGATCTGCTGTTTGTTACCTGCTTCTGATTTCTTTTTCTCACGAGGATGTAGTCGATTTGGTTTCTGTGTGGGTTTCTTCTCTCTTCTCCGTCCTTTGTGGTGTGTTTTCTGAAAGCGCTTTCCCATGTTGTTCTGTGGAGTAGTTTATGTTGGAAAGTGGTGTTTGTTAGGACGAGATCATTGTGGTTCGCAAATTCTAGAAGCCCTTCTCCATTTTCGTTTAGGTGTCCTTTTCCATGCTTTCCTATGTTTTCTGGGTACTGTTTATGCCCGCTACCTGTTTTAGCATTGAAGTCTCCCGCCACCACAAGCACTGATCTATTTGCTATGGCTGCTACTATGGCGTCTAGTTCTTCGTAGTACTTTTCCCTCAAGCTAGGATCTCTGAGTGAGTCTGTCTCTACGTCGTCTGGCGTCTTGACTTCGCTCCCATAGAAAAACGCACATGTAAACAAACTAGCAATGACGCCACTACAACTCGGGTATTAATGGTGGGCTATGCATTACTGCATGTTTTGCCCGGATCAATAAAGCTCCAATGTAAACAAGATGAAAATTATAGCAGTAAAATATATCATACAATTAGGCTTACTCTGTCTGTTAACAGTTAAGAACCAATTAACAATTATAACTAAAATCACATAAAGGATACTTATACATGTGTCGACACATTTCCATCACATCCTAGTAGTACTAGTAGTAGTAGTAGTTAGAGATAAATTGTCTCAGGCACTTGACGACGGTTATCCACCGATATCGAAATCCAAATCAAGCAATTAGACAAACTTCTGTCCAAACAGGTCGGACTTGAGGACAAGAAATGTCCACGCTGTGACTGATGTTTATGTCCTGTGTCCGGGTGAATGTTTGAGATCGTGGAACCCTGACTTTAACCTGCACTTTAGTCCCTGTTCTTGATGAACTTTTGGAACCGCGTGGTCTGGCCATCCTGCAAACAAAAAAGAAAAACTCAACGCAGCAGTTGTCTGTTGCCAAGTACATGTATGTTTTACTTAGTATTTATGTTGTAATCCTTCAGGCTGGTGCAGAATCGTAAGAGAACTCGGCTGGATGTGCAGGAAAGAAAATAGTGAGGCAATGATGCCTTTCTAGCAATTCTAGCAGAATTAAATGTTCTTTGTGCCACATCTCATTTCATTATCACAAACATTTCATGTCAACACTAAAATTAACACACTTTCATATAGCATTATATGCTGTGTGAAGCCTGTTAGTGTTACTGAAAAATGCAGGCTATGGGTTTCACAGTTGTTGTTGTCTTGGTTTTTTTTAATTTTTTTTTATTAAGATTAAAAATCTAAACACAGGGCCAAAAGAGATCTGCCACAAATACGGTTCAAAGTAACCTTATATTCTTAGAATCAAACCTACAATTAATGCTGTCGCCTGCGTACAAAATTGCCACCGAATTAGCAAATGTAAATAATTATGTCAGGTAGGAAGTGAATATCGAACTCCGGAACAATTATTACATGACTTGACAAAATCAAGCACGAGTGCTATAATTATATTAAAAAGATAAATTACAACTGTCCAATACAAATTACAAGGGGCGCAAATATTTAGTAGACACAAAATGTTACAAGCCATGACCACCCTTAAGAACCTGTGACCAGATAACTCACCATGGAGCAAATAAGACTGACCGAAATCAATATGAGTGAGCAGAAGAAACCACAAGCAGCTAAATGGAGGAGGTCTGCATCAACCTTAAGCAGTTCATAAAACTCTGCAATAATTATATATATATGAATTGGGAATATTTCGCTACCTACCTACCCCTTTTTTAAATGCATGTAATTGAAAACAGTCCATTGTTGTGGTTGTTTTTTAATTTTTGTTTTAATTTTTTTGTTTAAATTTTTTTTCACGTCTTTTACTGGTCTATTTTATAAAACAAAGTCAAAAATCTCATGCCTGTGTGACCAAGATTGCTTTGCTCCTATCCAACAAATAAAAAGGTGGCCTCACTTCTAGGCCCTAGATCACAAACCAAATGCAAGAATTGTGGTCATCGCTTGCTTATGTTACCTGTGAACTTCTATGCTAATTAAGCCTGTAGGCCTAGGCATATTGATACAGCCTAGGCCTAGCCTGTCATTATTATTTTAACTAGGGCCTATAAATGAGTCTACGCGGTCTATGGCCATGCAAATTTGTTAGAACTCAAACGTAACATATAATAGCCTAGGAGGCTAGGTAGGGCTAGGCTCATACTCCTATTCAGAAAACCCTCACCTCGAATTCCACCAATTTTGGCATGCTTGAACTTGAAGCTATTCTGTATACACGCCACGATGAACTCACAAGTGAGAAAGCGTCACTGATGAAGAGCCCACCACTCACTAGGGTTGTAAGTTGAACCATGAAAATGAACCATGCATGCTTGCTCCGAGTGGGTCGAACAAGGTGGGCACTGGGCGTGCGAACGCACGCTGATCATCCGTAGACCGACCGTCGACTGCAGCTATGAACGGCGGTGCGTAGACCGGGGCTGTGACGCGGAGTACCTCCGCGTTTATTACGGGATCCATCGGTGGTCACCAATTTTCTTGACTTATCAGGCAGCGACGGCCACTAACCAAGGGTATGTGACGGCTTCTTCAGCTGGAGCAGCATTTGGAGCATCCCAGGAATCGAGAAGAAGAGGCATTCAACTTTTAAGTGACGAACCTTGAACTAGAAGGCCCTTTACGTTTACGGCGTTTTTCTGTATCGCCCTACAACAAGCGGAGCCTAGCTTAGGCTTAACGCCGGTATTGTAACCGGCACTCAGCAACTGGAGGAAGTCCGTACTCGATGTCTTCAAAAGGCCACGAAAGCCACTCGATAATATAATCAAACCCGATAATATCGTTCCTGGGATGTCTATGAGACACTCTACTCAGTACATTTCAAAGAAAACGAAAACAACAGTAGAAATCCGACCGGATATTTAGCTATCTACGGAGAATTTTTTTTTTCTGTTGAGGCTTCGAAAATCTAAGCCAAAGTGTGACGCTTTACTGCGCGCCAGTAGTATGTAGCAAAGATCGTAGAGCGCCGTAGGCGCAAGATAGATTACTTCACCTCCAAAATGGAGGTACGACATGGAGCGTTTTGGGCGCCATTTTAATAAGCAAAACATGAAAAAACTCCCGGATGTGCCGTTTGTTTACATGTAAATCATCGCCGTCTTCGGACCACAAGTTCGGATGCTTAAACCGCCAGAATTGTCAATCTTCCAGATCAGAAAGAACAAGCAAAGCTCAGTGCATTGAATAAAGTTGGTTTTTAATTAAATTGTTGGTATTTGACACGTAAATTATCCTAGTTGGCTCGACGGTCGAGTTGGCTCGACGGTCGAGTTGGCTCGACGGTCGAGATGGCTCGACGGTCGAGTTGGCTCGACGGTCGAGTTGGCTCGACGGTCGAGTTGGCTCGACGGTCGAGTTGGCTCGACGGTCGAGTTGGCTCGACGGTCGAGTTGGCTCGACCTTCCTCTGCAGCAAGGTTTAGCGTTTGATTTATCGATTTCTTTGTTTGTGTTTGTGATTTTATCACTAGCAAAATGTTTGCCTAATTTATTTATAAAATAAGTATGACTAATGACTGTAAAGTGCTAACGTCAGGAGCGATAGCAATGTTACGTTATGACGTTTTATACATCATTGTATAATTGTATTCCACACAAAGAATTAAAACTCATTTGCACAGTTTTTTTTGTATAATCTTTAGTTGCATAATATTATTAACATCTTGTTTTCACAAAATAAAATAACAAATTATGAAAGATATAGATGTCGAAAAAAGTACAAATGAAACATTAAATAAACCATTTACAGCTGTCAAAAAGAAAATTACTTTCGTCAAGTTTTCTTGGTTTAAATTTAAAGGTAGGATACACCATTTGCAGATATCGAAAATATTTACTACCGAATTATTAAGAAATATCTTACTTATTTGAAAGTAAATAATGATTCTAGGCATCTCGCAAAAAAAAGAAGATAAAACAATCGCTGTTTTTTGTGCTTTTCTCGGCATCCGTGATTGTAAAACTCAGTTAAACGATATTTACTATAAGATACAACTCCCCAAATCTACCCATTCATGATAATTCAAACAATTACCAATGGTGTATCCTACCTTTAAGTAATGATACTAAAATAAATTGTAATCAAATAAGTTAAGATGGCCTAAGAGTAAGACAATTAAAGCTGTTTACTACTGGTGTATTTAAGTAATTAAACAAACATATATTTGTTCTTCTAAAGATGAGCCCTGTGACACTTTATACAATTTTCATTTGTAGTTGGATGAATCAGTAAATAGATGAAAATGTTGATGTTGGCTACATTTGGTCGATTTGTGTGATATCGCACTATGTGAATGGGAAATCTATTGTTTATGCAGCCATCCGTAGTTCGATTATAAGCAGAGAAATGTTTACACCATCGACAGATTGTGCAACAAGACTTGCGCTTTGCTTGAAGCAGCAACATGTTTGCATGATCGGTCGATAGCACAATCACGCGAGTCTTGCGTTGCACAATTTGTCGATGGCAAATGAACAAATGATACCTGTGCGAACGATATGGGTTCAAGGTGACTATATAGGTCCAAGGCCCCCCCCCCCCCCTTATTTCGATTTGCACACACACAATATAATAGTTGCCATTTAGTTCCCCCTGACAAATTGGTGCACCCCCAAGTTGCCCTTCAAAAAATAGACCATGTAGTTACGCCACTGGATAGATCACCTGATAGCCTCGACCAGAAAATATGTTTACACTACGATTTGGCGAAAGGGTATTTCATGACAGTTCTTAAACAAAGGAAATTGTTGCATGCCTTCATCACTCATCACGCCAGGTGCCATTACATGTAGTTGAATCCAACTGATTTATCCTGGCAGTCTTTGAAAAGTTGAATCTCGTCTGTACCTAAAGAAAAAAAATGCAAGTACAAATTTAACAATGTTCAAAAAGGTATTTCTGCCCCCATTCCACTGACCTTCCTGAACACACGAGCCTACTTGTAATTAATCGTATGACAGCAAACACATTTCACAGCTTCTCAATCAAAACATGCATGGCTTGAATTTGTACTAAATTTGTATTTGAATTTGTTTTGAGTTTAGGTCAAAATCTATTGAAGTTGAACAATATAAATCTACATAATTGCCTCAGTGAAAAGATCTGAAGGAAGTGGTAGGCTGTTCATTTTCGAATCATTTAGTATTTGATATTCGAAACTGCGTTATGAGTTATGACCGAATAGTCAAATATTCCAAACTTGGGTTTAAAAAGAAAACAGTTTTTGAAAGGTATAAGTTACTGGTCGATGATATTAAACTGTATTTGTGGGTGAATATTGTTGCTTGTACCTGCTGATTTGTGTAACTTTCTGGTACATGATTATTGTGTTTGATTCTCTGAAAAAAAACATGTGCAATACAGTTGGTATAACACGGGAAACTTTGGTTGCCTAGAGCCCTGGCATGGTTGTCGTGGCGCCGTCTGGGCCCGGGATTTGTCAAGCTCTGCGACCAAATAGCTCACCTCTTATAAGCACAAGGCAATATGTGATGTGTAGTACACCGGCACACGGCATCTTTGTCACTGTACATGTCTAACAAAGGAATGAGCATGGTAAGAAAAAGAAGAAACAAATGTTTTAACGAATATTCAAATTAGCAAAATGGTATTCGAATATTTGGTTGATATTTGAATATTCGAAACATCCCTAGAAAGTGGGACTTAATAAGCCAGTTCGGTATCTCAATGAAATAGTCCAGGTCAAAGGTTATTCAGGATAAAATTGCTGATGTAATGTCACGCGATGCTAAGCAAACTGCCCATTCTGATTGAATTTAATATGGTGCGACCATTAATAAAGCGTGCATTAGTTATGCTGAATGACCTGTGACTCATTTAGTTGAAATGACAAATTGAATAATTTGTATCAATATGGTCCAGTTTGATTTGACACTGCATATTACAATGTACCTTGAAGTCCAAGATAGTCATCAATTCTACCATGGCTGTCAATCTCTTATCCTACTGTGGTCATAAGTTCTTCACTCCGACCTAGCCCATATCTCTTCGTCACATCCTGGTCGTTGATTCTACGCCCAATCCTCGCTGTCAGTTCTTCCTGGCTGCCATATTTCTAGTTTCAATTTAAGATGTAATTCTTGTTATACAAATATTGTTTTACAGTGTAGTAATAATTAATTGATCACATCAAGTCAATAAGAAGTTTATCCGGTCTTGTAACTCATCATCAGGTTCATATTTGCCTATTTAAATGAATCATTACAATTGGCATTCCTTGGTCATAATTCTTTATAATTTGACTAAATTAATGACCAAAATTATGATCGACTGGATGTTGTGTTTTGACTTTATTACAACTTCACTGTCCAAATGAAATTATAATTTCAATTCATGTGCTTGATGCCTCCTCAACTAGGCCCTACATAAATTTTATAAAAATGACCACTCCTTCGAACCAGCACACGGCCTATACTACTAGATTAAACATTCTGGACTCTAGTTATCGCTTCTTTAACATTTGGACATCGCCAGATGTTGTCCAAATGTTAAAAAAGCGATAACTAGAGTCCAGTAACTCGGACTAGATCTGGAGGATTTATTATTTAATTGCACTTGGTTTGATCATGTTTGATCATGGAGCTATAAAAAAAGGCTGATGCCCATCTCATGAATGCAAAGTCACAATGAAAATGAAGGTAGCCATAAATCATTATGGTAAAAATGTCTAAGTCTATAAACAGTGCCTTGGTTAATATTTATAATTGCCGATTTCAGTGCAACATGACATTGCTACTAAACTTAAGTCTAGCTACTGCCCGTTTCTGCCCAATTTCCGGACACCAGCAATCGAGTTTGATTAAAAAATTGTAGGGCCTACATGTATAATTTTATCATGGTCAACAATTTTAACTGAATTAATTGGAAGTCTATCCAAAAGTCAGTAAGAAATGGTGGAACTAGTAGAAGTAGTACGGTATAGGCCTACCGTTTACATTTGAGAAAAGTCGGAAAGACGTTACTAAAGTCTGTGAAAGGACGTCGCCAGCTTGTCTGGTTTATAATTCCGTTTCTAATCACCCAAAATATTTTACCTAAAGAAACACATTTTTATACACCTAAACAAAATGCATACCTGCATATACTTACCAAATATGCTTCACGTCTTTATGACTGCCGATCATTTTTAGAATGCTATCTGATTTGTTTACTTTTACGTGTTGTCAAGTTGTTTACGTACGCAAACTACACGTGGGGCGATGTGTTGCACACAAGTTCGCTTCCCAAAATGGCGGCCGATCTGCTCCATGCCGTACTACCATCAGCCAATGGGCGTTTAGTACACAGTAAACTGTCTTGCGCCGCTGCGCGGCGCTCTAGGGCCTTTGGTATGTAGTGGGTTAACCTGATTTTGCTACATTGTATCAATTCGCTTTGTTTCAATGGGTAATTATCGTGCAGACCCGCGCTCGTTGGCTTTCTGCCAGCAAGGTTTGGGCCTGGGGCCAATTTCATAGAGCTGCTTAAGCACACAAATTTGCTTAAGCACAAAAACCTTTGCTTAATAAATCAGGTAAGGAGCCAAAATGTCATGCGATTGTTATGCTAAGCTAACAACAGCTAAGTACCAATCACAAACAATATACATCACGTGGGGTTGTGGCCGGTAAGCTGGTTTTACTAAGCAAGAATGTTTTGTGCTTAAGCAATTTGTCTGCTTAAGCAGCTCTATGAAATTGGCCCCAGGTGGCAGTTCATTCATAATATTTACTATTGCACCAAGAGTTTGGACTACCGGCCGTGTGTTTGTGGAGAATAATGTATTTTATCTTGTAGTGATAAAATTAATTTATTGCCGATCACTTTAATAATTATTTCCCAAATATCGGTACAAACCTGTCTAGTGTATTTAATTGGAGTGGCTTGAACTTTGCTGATTATTTATCAAATCCAAACTCCAATTCTATGTTTTTATCTCCTGTTACAGAAGAACAAATAATTGATATTGTAAGTAAATTGCCTAATACAATAAGTGTCGGATTTGATTTAATTAGCTGTACCTTGATTAAACAAGTGATTCGGGTAATCTCCAGGCCTCTTACCTTCATGATCAACTATTCCATGTCAACTGGTGCTGTAAAAAATGAATTAAATTTGCGTCCTCTACAGAAGCGCAGCATTCAACGCTGGTCATATATAGTAGATACACGCATTTTTGGAAAATTCCACAAATAGTTGGTTACAAGTCAAAATCTTATGAATGTCATTTTCTTGGAATATATACAGCTTTCGCAGAGGTAAAACTTCGTCAGGTTAGTTAGATTTTTTGAAAACTCCAGTTATGGATAAATGTCAAGGGGGAGGGGGGGGGGGGGGGGATGTTGATGAAAATGCCATTTTTAAAAGTGGCAATCTAACCATTGCTAGTAATTATCGACCAATTTCAGTTCTTACTTTATTTTCTAAGATTATCGAACGTGTTATTTATAAACGCACCATTTAATTGTTTGATAAACACTGTATAATATTGGATAACCAATATGGATTTCGGGCACATCATTCTACTACACATGCCATTATTAAATTAATTGACAAGATAACAACTGGCTTAGATGCATATTCTGCTACGATTGGTATATTCCTGGACCTCTCCAAGGTCTTTGATACAGTTGATCACGACATTCTTTAATCTAAACTGTAATATTATGGATCAGAGGATTTGCCTTGCAGTGGTTCAGGAATTATCTTTCTAATCGTCAGCAATTTGTATCTATTCATGGAACCCAGTCTACTTATTCTGAAATATCTTGTGGAGTTCCACAGGGTTCTATTTTAGGTCCCCTTTTATTCTCTGTTTACATTAATTATTTTGATAAATCTTCGGATGTACTTTCTTTTATTCTTTTTGCGGATGACAGTAATTTATTTTATAGCCACAGTAATGTAAATGTACTTTTTAATACGATTAATCATGAGATGAAAAAAATATCTGCCTGGATCAAAGCAAATAAGTTATCTCTAAATATTAAAAAAAAAATTGTTAGGCCTATGTTGTTCAGCAATAGGAAATACTGTCAGCTTTCTACAATTTGTATTGATAATACGAACATTTTAAAAACCGATCATTTAAACATGTTGTGTTTGTATATTGATGACAGTCTTTCTTGGAGCAAACACATCAATCACATTTCTACTGTTATTTCCAGAAACATAGGTATTATATCCAAGATAAAATGTATTTTGCCCCCGGATGTTTTAACGATGTCGTATAATACCCACATTTTACCTTATATAACATATGGTATACTTGCTTGTGGCAATAGTGGTACTGGTCATAATAATACCATTCTCAAATTACAGAAAAAAAGCTGTGCGTATTATTAACAACACTACATTTTATGAACATAGTAATCCACTTTTGTATAATTGCAACATTTTAAAGATTAACGATATTTACTCTCTCCAGCTGGGCCCCTTCATGCATCAACTTAACACTAATAGTTTACCCAAATCCGTTTGTTCTATGTTTTCAAAAAAATATTACATCCACCCTTATTTTACAAGACAGTGTCATAAATTTCATCAATCTTATGCTCGCACTACAATTTCTAAAGCAATTGTGAAGCATGAGGGTCCCAAGCTGTGGAGCTCGGTCGATATCCAGTCTCTAGTTCTTAAAGCGTAAATACAAAGATATCCACTTTTAAGATAATTAAATCTTAAAAGAATTTATTACCTCGAGACAGCTTGGTATGCAGTGGTCTGGCCAAATTTCCCTTTCCCACGCTATATGGAGGTCACTGGGTAATTCGACCACTGTTTTACGACCCTGAGTAGGGAACAAACAATTAGGCCTCCTATACAGCAAGAGGTAATAGCTTTATTCGTGTCGTAGCAGTGTTTGCGAGAGGTTGGAGAAACAGTAGTTATCTGATCTTATTTAATTTTGAAGTTTCGAAGTTTTTAATAAATTTTGGCATAGTCAGAATAATCGTGATTCGCAATTCGTCGAACGTAGCCATTCCTCAATTTTCAAGTTTTTTCAAGCTCTTGTCGAGTTCAATTTAACCGACCGGCATCAATTCTCGCCGAAAACAATGCCTAAATCCAAGAAGCAAGCGGTTGCATCTACATCTGGAAACGCTTCAGGAGGGAGAAAGCCACGCGGCAGACCCCTTTCGTCACGGTCTGGTCGACGCCTAGTGGCTGATGGTGTTGGATCCGCACGACCGGTGCCAGCGACGCCGACGCCGACTGTTGTCGTGCCCCTTGCCCCGCCGACGTTCGCTGCCCCTCGCCCTGATGCTGCCGCCCCCTTGGATGGCCTGCCTGTCCCCGTACTTGAAGGTCTGCCCAGTGCTGCACCGATCATACCTTCGGAGTTCGGCGAGTCCACTGTTAATAATATGGTTCAGATGCCGGTAAATTTACCACCCGCTTCCAACGTAATTTCCGTTACATGTCCCACTACGGCCAATAACGCAAACATGATAGCGCATTTATCTAGTCTTGCGCCTGTTCAAGACTACACCCCGCTGACTAGCGTTTGTGACGATCTGGGGATGGGGGTTCCTAAACATATTCAGGACAAAATTTGGAATGGGGAGTTTATTGAATTTGGTTCTTTATTGCGGCCGGGCCATAGCAATACTGGCACCCCAAATGACTGCGTGTTTATGGTCGGCTCGCTCGATTCACCCGCTTGGCAAATTCGCCCCCACGCTGCCCAAAGTGTGCGTATAACGTCAATTGAGCAATGGACCTCGGCATTCTTAATGTTTGCGTCAATCTATTTGATGCGTCATGGAAATCGTGCTAGGCAACTTCTGAAGTATGCGGATACTATCCGCTCGGCCGCATTTCGTCGAGTAGGTTTTGTCTGGCGTGATTATGATATTCAATTTCGTCTGCGACAAGCGCGCATGCCGGCACGCTCCTGGGCCAGCATCGATGCTGAATTGTGGCTCACGCTAGTGGGTGCCTCGGCCCAGAATAATTTTCCTCCCTTTCCCAATACCACCTCACAGCAGCGCGTATCAGGATATTCCAGTGCCGGAGCGGGTCATCCCGCGCAAACCCAGTGAGCCACTTCCATCGGTGTCTGTTTCGCTTTCAACCGCGGCCAATGTTTCCGGGCTAGGTGTCGATTTGCCCACAAGTGTTCCGCTTGTCTGTCCCTTGGCCACTCGGCCGACAATTGCCGAGGTAATTCCCGCACCGCACGGGGTGCAGCCAACACAGCCACTATTGCCAACCCCAGTAAAACTAACAAGTATGCGGCCGTTTCTCAACACATAACCGGACCGACAGGATGCGCATAGATTAGTAGATGGTTTTACTTTTGGTTTTCAATTGGGATATTCAGGACCGCGTGTTAGTTCTTTTGCGCGAAATTTTGTATCCGTCCGTGAGTATCAAGCATTGTTACAAGACAACCCCTCCTTCGCCCAATTTACGCTGTTCCCCAATCGGTCTGATACCTAAACAAACACCGGGACAATTTCGTTTGATTCACAATCTGTCATCTCCTATAGGTGACTCAGTCAACGATCACATTGACCCGTCTATTACGGCTGTTAGTTACACAAGTTTCGATGATGCTGTTACTTTGGTTTCTAGTTTAGGTCCCGGTGCCCTTATGACCAAATCAGATATAAAATCGGCATTTCGCTTACTGCCAGTTCACCCGGACGACTTTGATTTGTTAGGGTTTTACTTTAATGGGTCATATTACTATGATAAATGCATGCCCGTGGGCTGTTCAATATCATGCGTAACTTTTGAGAGATTTAGCACCTTTCTTGAGTATTGTGCCCGCAAAGTAGCAGCCACTGATAATATACTTCACTACCTTGACGATTTCTTTTTCGTTGGGAGTGACGATTCCGATGATTGCGCACGCGCCCTTAACTCTTTTACTGTAGTTTGTACGAAGTTTGGGGTTCCCTTAGCTGTGGACAAAACCGAGGGGCTGACCACTCATATCACTTTCCTAGGCTTAGCAATCGACACTGTCGCGCAGGAGATTCAAGTTCCAACGGAAAAAATTGTTTCGATCATGGCAAAACTAGATAATGCATTGGGTAGACAGAAACTTACTCTGCGGGAGCTTCAGTCATTGTTGGGGAGTTTGAATTTTATCTGTAAGGCCGTTCGCCCAGGCCGCGCGTTTTTGCGTCGTTTGTTCGACTTAACAAGTGGCGTTCAAAGACCACATCATCGTGTCCGTATTTCATCGGGGGCACGAGCTGACATGTTTGCCTGGAAGCAGTTTTTGACACATTTTAACGGTTCAGTCATATTCCCCGACCAAGTTTGGCACTCGAGCGATAATCTGCATTTGTACACGGACGCCTCATCAGAGATAGGTTTTGGTGCATTCTTTGGTGGTAGTTGGACACACGGACGATGGCCCTCGTCAGTGCGTTCTATGAAACTATCCATTGCTTTCCTCGAGCTTTTTTCCATTGTACTAGCGCTGCGGGTATGGGGACTGCCATTAAGGAATAAGCGGGTAGTATTCTGGTCTGATAACGCGGCAGTCGTGGCCATAATCAATCGTCAAACTTCCCGCTGTCCCAAGATAATGAAATTGGTCCGCATGCTTGTTGTGGGTTGTTTAGATTTGAATATTCATTTCAAAGCAAGGCACGTTCCCGGCATTGATAACGGTATTGCCGACGCTCTTTCCCGCTTTCAGATGTCTAGGGTTCCGGCAGCTAGCGCCCGGGGCATACCCCTTTATCACTCCCTTGCCTGTCGACCTTTGGTGCAATTTTATATAGAAATGCCGGCGTTCGTTCAATATTTCTGTCGGCCCCGTACGCATTCGGTTTACCAGCGTGCTTAGCAATCCTTCCCCCTACACCCGTCTTGCCCACTTCTTGTGCACTTCAATATTGTTCTTGCTAGTGCTTAGTAATTTTGATTATTTCATATATATTTGATGGGCGCATACTATTTAGTTGTTTGTGTGTGTTTCTTTCTTTCACGAGTCATGGTGCAACGGGCGTACTGGCCTTCAATGTGGATTGTGGGCGACGTTGTCGTCAATTGGACCTGCCGGGCTCAAATTCGTTGACAACGGATTGAGAAGCTCTGCACGCATTAGCGACCGTCTATGTGGCTGCACCAGGGAGCCACAGCCATCGAACCCGGACTATATGACAATTAATTTCGGTTTTACCGACCTGGGAGGTATTGACGCACACATACAGAACTGTTTGTGCTATCAATCACTGAAATATAATTTGTACCACGTCTCTCATTATTAAACAACAACGGGCCTATTTGGCGGCGGTCATTACTGACCGTTTGGCGGAATTGCATTCGGGACGCCGTCGTAGGCCCCATTAACTTAACTTTATACCAACATAAGCCATGCCAATTATACGAATTTTAAGGCAAATATAATGATAACATTTGCGGCTTCATGTTTAACCTTAATTGTATTTACAGCTGTGTTAAGGCGGCTATGTTAACAGTAAATTTTTAGTTTCGCGGACTGTCGGGTTTTGGTGTTATTTTGGTAAATGGCTAAAACATGATGGCGATACCATTATTGGGTTTTCGTAAAGTGCGAAGACATGATGGTATGGGCGCCGTTATCGGGTTTTACGTTGTTTTGGTAAATAACTCAAACATGATAGTGATACGTTTTAATGTCGCGATAGGTACAGCGCTAATTATTGGGTTTTCGTAAAGTGCGGAGACATGATTAGTGCTGGCGCTTTCATTGGGTTTGATGTTATTTTGGTAAATAACTAAAACATAATGGCGATGCCATTATTGGGTTTTCGTAAAGTGCGAGGACATGATTAGTGCTGGGGCTATCATGGGGTTTTATGTTATTTTGGTAAATAACTAAAACATGATAGAAATACGTTGTAATTTTGCTATCGGAAGCAAACTTATATACTATTGTAATATACTATTGTATTATACTGTTGTATTATACTGTTGGTTTGAAATAATAATATGTTTTGAGATCAACCTCTGGCAATAAACTGCTCCGGCCTTTCGATACATAAAGAAAACAAACTCTTTGGGCCAATGCCTGAATAATTTGTCATGTGTCCTGTCGCATGGGGTAATAATGAATAATTATTTGCAAAGTAATTAAGTGTTTCTTTTTTCAAGGGGTTACAGCTGCAGGATAGGCTACTGATTTCCCAATTATGTCATTCTCATATTTATGTCTGGTGTTATGTGTTGTTTTGTGTGTACATGTATGTTTTCTTGTATATTTTTCGATTGATTGTAACTGGGGATCTCTACTCGACAAGCTTTGTTTTTTTAGGGATCCCCATCCATACATTGTCATGTATACATATCCTTTGGTTGTCTAAATTTTGTATGTGGAAAATAAAGTGAAGTAAAGTGAAGAGTCAAATTTCATACTTTTATCGTGCACCAATCCGCCACCACTGACCTTTTGTTAACAATTGGGCCAAAGGTTAAATCAAGCTAGTCCTGCTATGCCCATCTACCCCCACCTAGCGCTACCTAGCGCCCCTTCCCGTATCAACCACTGCCTTTCACATTTTTAAATTTGTACGGCAAATCTTGATTTTGCAAAGGTTTTGTATGCCTTAATTTTGTTCTGAATTCGCAGAAACGTACGCAGACACATAATTATGACCAGCGTTGAATGCTACGCTTCTGTGGAGGACACAACAAAAATTTAATAGATGTATGAAAACTATCAATTTATTTGTGTTCATGCTTACTGGACAATTAATTTGTCAATTTTGTCCAAACGACGAGGCAGATGGCAGGCTGGTAATGGTTGCTCTTTTGTGAATTATCCCCATTTAATACTAAATTATAAATCGTTTGGCTTTTTCAACGACACCCCCCCCCCCCCCCCCCCCCCCTGACATTTATCTTTCACTGGCTGCACCACAAGTTGTATCATTTGTCAGTTGTGAATTGTTATTGTTTGAAACAGCAACAATTCTAAAAAAATCTTTTTGACCTGACGAAGTTGTAGCTCTGCGAATGCTGCATATATTTCAAGAAAAGAACATTTATAAGATTTCGATTTGTAACAAACTACTTATTGAATTTTTCAAAAATACGTCTCGGAGACGCATCTTTGGACTTTTGATTATTTATTCAAAATGACAGCATATCGGAAGAAACAATTTCACAGGGAGTCTTTAATTCTTGACATCATGTCAGCTGATAAACAATAATTTGGTTGGTTACTTTTTGGATATTTGCAAACAGTAAAATATGTTCCCTTTATTAAATGCGACGATTGATGGTTACGCGTAGGTTTACGAGTAACGAACACAAAGAAGCTCTTAAATCATTCATTCTCGGCACTGCGCTTCGGTGAACGAGACAATTATGGAGCAACAACATATTCCCATCCATTGCCAGAAAACAAAAACAAAACAATTAGCAAACTGGAGGCCCAAACAGGTATAGCTCGGTTCCATTGTGTTTATTCCTGGAAATAATAATAATTGTTAAGCTAAGCGCTGGCTCCTAATCGACTCCATTGGAATGATAAATGGAAACCGGTTCGTACCATTCAAATTAAAGATAAATATTTTTAACATTGTATGGGGGGGGGGGGGGGAAGTCTTCAAGTTCGAGCAATTACTCGAACATTCCCTTTGCCAAAAACAGTACCCAAAAACAGTACATGTAGTGAGTTAGGAATTATGAACCACCCCTGAACAAAACAAGCTACATGTATTTGTATTCGATCTGTATTGCTCTAATTACCAGAACAATTATATTTTGGGAGTTTCATTTATTGTGCTTGCAAGAGTTGCCTTTCATGAGATTGTCTAATGAGGGCGCTATACACTGAAAGTTTGCTAAAATGTGCCTGGTAATTAACATGCTATGCCCAAAACTGTGCGAACCAAGGCCCGTGTGATGTCTTGGTGTTGATAAGGATAATTTTGCAGATTTGCAGTTAGAATATGCAAATAAAAAAACAATCAAAATGACTGCCATCGCATATTATTCTACCAATATTTTCAAAAGTCATATCTGCGATGGCCCTATAGCCAAATATCTTTCTCATATAGGCTACTCCGAGTCAAATTCCATGTTTTTATCGTGCACCAATCCGCCTACCACTGACTTTTGTTTAACAAATTGGGCCAAAGGTTACATCAAGCTAGTCCTGCTCTGCAACTCTACCCCTATCTAGCGCTAACTAGCGCCCCCTCTAGTACCAACATCTGTCTTTCACATTTTACCATTTGAACGGCAACACTTGATATTGCAAAGGTTTTTTATGCCTTAATTTTGTTCTGAATTCGCCTTTGTGTATCTACTATACACATGTAATTATGTCCAGCGTTGAATGCTGCGCTTCTGTGGAGGACACAACGACAATTTAATAGAAGAATGAAAATTATCAATTAATTTCTGTTCATGCTTAGACAATTAATTTGGCAATTTTGTCCAAACGACGAGGCAGATGGCAGGCTGATAATGGTTGCTCTTTTGTGAATTATCCCCATTGAATACTGAATTATAAATCGTAATTGTATTCTTTTATGTTTGGATTTTTCATCGATATTTACCACCCCCCCCCCCCCCCCCCCCCCCCAACCCCCTCGCCAGTATCTTTTTTTAATATAGTTCTTTGAGGAAAAATCATCTGCAGCGCGCGGATACGCACACGCATTTGCGCTCATTTGCTAATCGTTCGTTTCGGTTCGGGGCGTATCGGCCTCGGTAAGTCACTGTATAGAATACAAACGCAGATATGCAAATAGCCGTACACAAGCCACACACAATTTTGATGTTTCCTTAGGTTTGTGCACAAACATCGATGCGCCCAGCTCGCATCACTTTGTACATCGAGCCAGTGATCTAGTAATTAAATATAGATCTACACTAATACTCGGCACAGGTGGACTATCGAACAACAACTATCCAATCAGAGCACAAAGCGTTTCCCAGCGCCGCGCCCAGCGGCTACCTAGCCTATATAGTCGGTGGTCCGCTGTATGTAGCTCTCCAGAAGGCGAGTAGGCGTAATTTGTGAAGGCCGTACGATTATTTCATCAACGGATTTTCGATTATTGCATTGAGAAGAATGGACGGAGTAGTATTTTGGGTTGTGCTGCAGATATCGGCATTGACAGGTAGGTTCGATTGTTAATAACGCAACAAATCCCATTTTATAGTAATCGAGTCACTGAATTGTATTTTTTCCAGTGATTGAACGCTGTGTACGTTTTAAATGTACTGGACCTATATAGGCGCAGGATTATTTTTCATAAAATAATGATTTGTGTTAATTCAATAAAGTATTTTTATTTTGACAATGCAACTAATACAAGATGCCAACTAATACAAGATAACAACATCGCCTCGGGTCATTAGTCCAGGCCCATGATACGATTTTAGCATTATTACGGACTCATTGTATTGCGCATGCTCAATTAGTGACGATTATGATATTGAGGAGATTGACCAGTCACCGTGGTTGTACGGTTTTAACCTACCAAACTTGACCCCAGCGAGTACGTAGAGTGCCAATCCAATTACCGTACAGCGTGTGGTCCGCCGGGGCCCAGCATGTGGTCCCAGCTAAATAAACATTTATGTAAACAGACAAAATTAAGGCCGTTATCATTTTACAGTTTATCTGTATTTTGCTAAAATAAATTGGTATGTTATTAACGATAACAACTTTGTTTGTAATTTTTTACAATTACAACAATATGTGATTACATTTTACACATCAGTTAAATGAAATAACAGAACGTATTGGCAACTGTTGTTGTCAGCGTTATGGGGGTAAAATTACACATTATGTTCTTACAGTGTCAAATAGTTTGCGTCATATGCCGTGCCCCTGATAGGCCATCAGCAAGGGTGGGAGGTGGTTGGTATTAAAATAGGAGAATAATGATCATGTTGAATTTTTGGAAGGTATGCGCCCCTCGTTGGAAAATATGTGATGGCAATGCAAGAGTGACAACTTTGTTAGTGTTATCATCGTTTTTGTTTTGTTTAAAGTGGCCGCCAATAATGCTTGTTACCACGTAAATAATCCAGTAACAATCATATTGGTGGCCATTTACAACATTTGCTGTGGGTGTAAATTTCAAAAAATGATTTGGGGGCTGTAATTATTGAACTGGAGTTGCTTGGATGTTGTCCTACTTAATTTTGCTAAATAAACACTATGAATGTTTGAACCGTGAAAATACAATGACTCCCTACTTGCATGCCCATTTGCTCTTTTGCGGTCTAGCTTATTAACTTTGTGGTAGAGTTAATCCGCTAATCTGTACACAAACGTTGTGGTTGAGTCCTCTCATAAACGCTCTAGTCCATGGAAAATAAGTTTTGAACTAACACAAATTGCAATAGAATATTTGTCACCACAGTGCACTTCTATAAGGTTATTAGTATGAAATACTAAAAATCTCAAAATGTCCAAGTTGTGAAAATATGACTAATTTGCATAAATCGTTAATCTCTGCCGCGTAATATTTAGTTTTTATATATATTTGAGTATATTATTATTAAAAAAAAATTTGAAAATAAGTGACTGAATAATTATGTGAACATAGTAATTATCAAAAATGACAACTTTGTGACCCTATAAATGTCCGCACATTACACTGTCTCCAGATATCATCAAGTAGTCAGTGTTAGTGAGCTTCAAATTCACCAAGTTGCTTACTGGCACAGTTATCATATTAAAACCTTATGGAAAATCATATGAACAATGATAACATTGTGATATTTAGCCCAGCTAACAAAAACTGGGACAAATGGTGTGTCCATAAATTGGGCGAAAAGGTAGTTAAAGGGTTGCCTAACATAGGAGACTTAAACAAGTTCAAGAAAATCCAAAAAATACATTTTAACGTAGATATTTATTATTGTAAGCAACAACAATCTTTAATTTGGGTGGGAGGGGGGGGGGGGGGGGGGGGCGTTTCCTTGAACTTGTTCAAGTCTCTCACATTGGAATGATAGTCATAGAGGAATGAATAGGGCCTACATCTGACATCGTTAGCCACCTGTCCAGCGTGCAGCGACTTGCCCTGTTGACTGACGATCTTTGCAGAGCGCGCTATTGCATGCCGTCCGCCACGTGATGCGACTTTTCTGAAGGCGGGTTTTGAAGCGATCACGTACGTCTCCCTACAAGCACTGGATGGCGCGCGCAGTTATTATCGACGATCCTAGACCGTTAATTGTATGCACAGAAGTAAACAAAAAACACAGTTTTAGAAACAATATAAAATATAATATTTGTTTTGGGACGGAGGTAAAAATCGGGACGGACGGTGATGTAAACCTATTTATTAATTTTAACTGGCCTAAAGATTATACCTGTCACAGTTATCGAAAAAAATAATATCGAAAACAAAATAATGTTGATAGGCTTACTTGTCTGTGAGATTATTCCGTCTGGCATGCTGTAATTTTTAAGAAAATAACAAAATAATGCCATTTCAAAAAGAAGAACATTTTGTCATGCAAAATTCCATGTCCAGGCGCAATATTTTGTTGCGGTTAAACTGAGCTTGTGCGCCGTTCTTATTTCTCAATGTTATATCTCACGTATGTTGTGAACAGAATACACTTGGTTTGACCATGGTTTGACCTACGAACATAAAGCAAAGCTGTTTTCAACCGCTTAGTTGAGGATGTAACAGTATGATGTTCAAGTAATTCACAATGTCCGTTCAAACAAATATAGTATTATCAAAAATAATCATGCACTGGTAAGTCATATTCCTGATAATCTTGTGATAAATACCTCTTCCCGACAAAGACGAATTAAAAATTTGCTTTTTATCTCTTCAAACCCTTTTGGGAAACTGTATAGGTATAACTTAAGTAAATGTAAAAACACATAATCATACACAATTACATGTAGTATACAGATACATACAAACGGAGGGCCGATATTAGAAAAACTAAATCATAGAGCGTGCATATAAATAGAGCAGTACTCTCTTTGTCCTGGATTAACCTGGGCATTTCTTCTGTTTTCAAATTCAATATAGAACACAAGAAACGGTTCCATTCAGGTTAATTTGTGCGACAAATATTGTGCATCCATCACGCACTTCTGTGGATGACATTCCAGGATCGATCTATAAAAGCCATCACCCACTGCCAGCACAGAATTCCACGATCCAGAATCATTGCTAAAGTATGTCTTCTCTTTTGGTGTGCGGAAATTTGAATTAAAAAACGTCTAAGTATATGTTTTTAACAGTCATCAATACGTGTACAAAATCCAAGATTAAACTATTGGAACATTGATGTCAATGTTGGGCCTCGAAAACAAAGTTCTAAACTGTTCACACACATGCTCAATGTGACATCAGCAAAACTACCATGTCAAACTGTGTTATCGTAAAGAAATCGTCATCGTTTTCACGTAAAGACGAATTTGGCCAAGAGGAGTTGCACATTGGTTTTGACAAAAATCACGTTTTAAGTTGGTCACTTTTTGACAAAGAGATTTCGCCTATTTTTAAAGCACATAATTATTAACTTATTTTTGGTACGTACAGAAAGTTTAGATCTAAAACTGTTTAAATAAAAACCTATTAAAGAACACTAACACAATTAATTGACGAGTAATTAATGTGGATATAAATTCGTCTGTTCGTGAAAATGTAAAATCTACGGTGGTGGCTTTTTTGCCCATAGCGCGCGGAATTCGTCTCTTCGTGAAAACTCAAAAAAACTTGTTTTGTCCATATTTTGTCTCTTCGTGAATGTATATACAATGTATATACAATGTATAATCAATGCACGCGCGTTATTTTTGCACTCAGACAACGTTGTTTCTATCTATACGCAGGGACAAATTATAATTCGTCTCTTCGTGAAAACTGAAAATACGATTTGGGTAACATTTCCCCATGTATAATTTTTGTAATCTTAATGATTCAAACTGATTACGACAATATTAACCTCGCCAGAATGTTCGTTGCTACCCACTTAATCGATTTCAGCCAAAAAAAGAATTTCGAAAAAAATAATGATTTTGGCCAAATTCGTCTCTTCGTGAAAATGCTGACGAAATATTATACAGTAAAAACGTAATTAGAATACAGCAGAAGAAAAACAAACGATATTTTGGCTTTGTCAGTCTTGGAGGTATAATCAAACGTTTTTATTGCTTATATATACATTTGTTGTTACTACACCCAGAGTTTTAGCTCCGCTTATTCAAGGACTGGTGGGGGGGGGGGGGGGGGTGCACCTCCGTCGTATGTTTCATGCGTTACGTTTTCCATAATCCCGGCTTCGGAATGGCATTAACGGGTAGTTTATAAATACAGTAGGAACAACAACAACAACAACAACAACAACAACAACAACAACAACAAAAACAACAACAAAAACAACCACAACCAACACAATCACCCCCACAAAGAAAAATGAAACTACATGTATAAGTATTTGCTTTTTACCCACCAACAAATATTTCAGGAAATGTGCGAGAAGCAGCAACGATTTATTAAAAATAATAGTGGAAAACTCAACGAGCATGCGTGTGAATAAAGTATAAATCCTGTTGTATAAAGTATCAAAAACAATATTTTCTCTTGTTTTAAAATAATAAACGACAGTCAACATAATTTTAAAAAACCAATATTTTTTTGTAAAAGACACTAAACTAATTAAACTCCACGTGCTACAGAATTAATGCTATAATGTCTGTTATAATGTGGAGATATACAGTGTTTGATATAAATATGAAATCTTCATTCTGAAAAAAAACCTAAGTTTTAAAATATTTTACTAAATCCACAGTTTTAGCTTCACTATTCTATTTAGCTTCTATTTATTGATACAAATGGCCATTCATATCAATTCTGTTGTATGAAGTTAATGTGGGGATCCCACTCGATGCTCATTTATGAACCCGAGAGGGCGCACTTTGTATACGTCCTTTTCTGCATTCAGCCTGGAAGTCACTGGTTGCCGCTGGAAACCATCCCGGTAATTAATCTGTGTTTACGTTATATTAACACGACTATTTAGTATTTGGATATTATGAGTAAACTGTGTGTATCCTGATTGATTGTAGAGATGGATCAAATAGGGATTTATTGCCAGATTTGTCATATTGGAAGAGATTTCGGAATAACTTTCTCATCTAAACTTTGTATCGCTGGAACTTTCTCGACTTTTACACACAAAACGTACACCGAGCAATGTACGGACGTCGTGCACACGTGTACAACGTATGTGCGGTGTGTGCGCGTTGAAAGTACGGGTGACCTTTAGGTCGTATCCATGCCGACAGCTGTGCTGCGTGTGCTATTTTAGCCTGCGTGCTACACATTTTGTTTACAGGTTTAGTTAGATTTGTGAATGAGTGTGTACATATTTCCACAATCATTTATGTGTATAGCCTTGGTCAAGGCGTTCATCGTTACCCGTCCGTTCGTACAGCGCAGCGGTAATCAGAGCTCAAACAACGACATCACGCGGCCACTATTATATGCAAAGTAACTGAAGATACTTGAACGCCTTGGATCATTGGTTAAGTTGAGGTTTTGGGGGCGGTGCTCATTATGCTAATAGATTAAGCTGACCTTTATAGTCGTGTTCTTATTGGTCGATCGTTGCGTCGAAACTGCATAATTTGAGCTAGTGGTGAAAGATCATAGCTAGCTCGCAAGTGTTTACGAACACCGCCATCGTTGATTATTGTATCGGAGAAAGGTGAGTGATTTTTACGAAGGCTTGTAGGGATTACACATGAAGATTTGAACTGTCTTGCTTGATTGGTGAGGGTCGCAGTTATTTTCGCTCGTTTTGCTGGGTATTTTCTTGAATGTTGACAATGTTATGGTCAAAACTAGTTGTGTTTAGCTGCTTAGTTTTGAGTTTTCAACCGCGGTGACTCTATTGAAACGTGTCGAACTCGGCCCTACATTCTATCACACGCATCTAATCCAGCTGGGCCCAATTTCTTGGCTCTGCTTACCGTTAGCGAAAAATCCATGCTTACTATAGCAGAAAATTTGGTGCTTACGGTAAACGTATTTCACGCGTTAGCAAGGAATTTTGGTCTCTGAGCATGCGTACATCCCGTAACTAAGGATTCTGTGCTTACCGGGTGAGCAAATAATTTGTCTGCTAGCGCGGTTAGCAGAAAATGGTGACCTTAAGCGGGGAATTATGAGCCATGAAATTGGGCCCTGATCTGAAAACCGTGGCTCGGTAAAACGCGGAACTCTGATAATAAAATGCCTTGCCGGGCTGCCGGCTGAATTTTGCCAAGAAAAAAATCTGAGGAGTTATTGAGGATATAAGACACTTGTCCCTGTTTAAATTACGATATTGCGATCACTTTGAAGGTTGGTTCTGCAGCCGTAAACATGCCCCCTCCCCACAGCGTTGGACCATGCTTGGACCATACAATGTGGCGATAACGCACAGACCAGCATGCCTGGGTTAATCATGCCGATTAGGCGGCGATAATAAAACTGACCGAACACGCTGAAAACTGACGCTGAGTACCTGGCCATACGTACGAGCTCCGAGCAAAATGGGGCTGCCTGAAAAATGACGGATTTCCCATAACCTATCGGCAAATTCACAAAAAACACCGTGACCACAAAGAAACGATTCTAATGGCCTTTCGCTGCTCGGGTCTAAAATATTTGAGGGATAATTTTGTTGCTGCAAAATTCAAACAACACGATATATCGATATTACTCAAATACTCGATACTATTTTGACATCGATATCGCTGGTATCTAAATTTTGATGTTCCTAAATGATATCGAAAACACCAAAAGATTGTCAGATTATCCAGAAAATCTCAGGGCTTTAGTATATGAAAAAAGCTGCCGTCTTTATTTGTAGCTTAAAACATTTTAGTAGACTTATTAAATAAATTACGTTTGGCGACCAACTGCGGTTGTGAAGTTGTTCTTTGTGTTTCACCCGCGGCCCGTCGCTATAGATCGCAACCGCTTGCACAGTAAAATCTCAAAAGAAACCGGCCATGCCGCCCCAGCCGGTTGTTCAGGACGTAACCCTCCCTTAACAAAGTTCGGGCCGGGATTATTTTAACATCACCGAGACGAGGGGCGGGATTATTTTTAACGAAACTCGAACCGAACCGGGTTCAGGCCGATAGTGCCGGAAAGCACACCCATGCATTTCCGGCCTTGCTCGCTGCTGACATACATTTCCGAGCTTGAACTTGGCGTGTTTATGCGTCATCCGTTTTGAATTTGGGGAAAACTTTGCGTTATATACGTCATCCGGCGCGAACTGGTTAATCTGATAACATTTTGGGGTGGCCAATCACAAGTCGGGAATTGTGAGGAGTGTTCTCTGCGCTCTGTTATTGGCCTAACAAGCCAGTCTGGATTCCAAGACCGAGCTGTTCATTCGGGGGGCGCCGTCCGTTATCTGGGCATATTGAGGGCGCCCTACACTTGGGCATGATTTGGACATGGTTATACATACGAACATAAAGCAATGCTGTCTTCAACCGCTTGGTTGAGGATGTAACAGTAAGATGTTCAAGTAATTCACAATGTCCGTTCCAACAAATCTAGTATTATCAAAAAAAATCACGCATTGGTAAACACCTTGTGTACCAACACAGTACGGTGTGGTTTATATGTTCACATTTGCTAACGTGGAGGACAAGTTGGGGTCGAATGCAAACAAGAAAAGGTTCACAACTCGCTGTGAAAGAATATCACAGTACAGCGCTGCACGCATTGCGTCCTTTACAGCATGGCTGTGCTGCACGCCTGTGCCAGTACAATGTAGGGCCTGTATGTTGTCTCTAAATGTTCATCTCTAAATTGTCTCTAAATTTATAAACGAGTGATAAACTTAGCGCTGTGCGCACCAATCTTACACAACTCTAGCACTGTATGCGGACTGAAGGCGACTTTACGAACAAAAACAACATTAAAATTAAACAAAACAAGAGACTTTGTGTTCCTAAAACAAACACAAGGTGATTTAGAGAGCGGCAAGGGAAACTGTACAGTATTAACAAGACAATATGTTTCATGCGTCGTCAAATTTTCGAAAACTCATCCCTTTCGCACAGTGTATAGAGCAACGACATTTGTTCATCCATTGCAAAAAAACACACCAAAAAACAACAAACAAATGTAATTAACTGGAGGCCAAAACAGGTATAGCTCGGTATGTATTCCTAGAAGCTACGCTCTGGTTCCCCATCGACTCCATTGGAATGATGAATGGAAACCAGTTCATACCATTCCAATTATATAATAAAGAACATGTACTAACATGAATCACAAATGGGTCAGTCCTTTAAATAACATGTGTCCAAAAGTGTGACTTGTTTGTGTGTTGCGATTATACCTGACCGGTTGCATTTCAACTGCAAGTGTCAGGGAAATTAACTTCAAACTTTAACTTAATGAACTTGTTTTAATTTGTTTTGCAGGTATACTTTTGTTTATGTAATTGCTCTAGGTGATTTTACTATTAAAAATCAACAAATAATGTGCCCTTAATGCAGTGGCGGCACCAGACTCCGGGGATATTTATATTCTAGATGCCCTGTGGTTCAATCCCAGGCATTTCCTGGCCACTTTTCCCCGACTTCTTGAGGTGAAAATTCATGGAAACGTTTCCGACGCTGCCACCACGCCACTGTGTTTGTTTTTGTATACAAGTATCCAAAAACCTTTATAATAAGCAGTGGAGACCAAGATCACTTATTACCTGTATACTCGGCACGGGTGGACTATCAAACAAGAACTATCCAATCAGAGCACGAAGCTCATCAGCTTTTCCCAGGGCCGCGCCCAGCGCCTACCTAGCCTATATAGTCGGTGGTCCGCTGTATGCAGCTCTCCAGAGGCGAGTAGGCGTAATTTGTGATGGCTGTATGATTATTTCATCCACGGATTTCCGATCGTTGCATCGTTGAATTGACGGAGTAGTTGTTTGGGTTGTGCTGCGGCTATCGGCATTGGCAGGTAGCTTCGATTTTTAATAACGCAACAAATCCCGTTTCATAGTGATCAAGTCAGTGAAATGCATTTTCCCCAGCGATTGTAAGCTGTGTACAAGGGGGGGGGGGGGGGGGGGTTTCGGGGGGTGTGGGGGAGGGGGGTCGGTATCAGAATATGAAAATAATGCTTATGTTGATTGTTGGAAAGGTACGCGCCCCTCGTTGGAAAATAATGTGATAGCAATGCAAGAGTGGCAGCTTTTATCATCGTTTTTGTTTTGTTTAATGGCCGCCAATAAGGCTTGTTACCACATAATTATTCCCGCAACAATCATATTGGCGGCCATTGTAAAAGAAAAAAGACGAATTGAAAACACCCAAAAATCTGCCACCGCCCACGCTGCAATGCTTTCACACATTTTCCAACTCTGGGTGTGCTTACCTTGCCAACAAATCGCTAGGAGCATTGCTCCTCTCGATTATTTATACCAGTAGCATAATTTGGATGATTTTTTTTTATATTTCTTTGCATATTTCTTTGCATACGTAAGTGCTGGCATCATCATGTCCCAAAGTTTCTTTCGTCGGACCGGAGTACAGCCCATACTCTGGTAACCCACCCCGTTGGTTCCCACCGCACACGGATAACTTAAACTGTAGACGAACGACCACGGCGAATCCGGCGACCACGGCGAATCCGGCGACCACGGCGAATCCGGCGACCACGGCGAATCCGGCGACCACGGCGAATCCGGCGACCACGGCGAATCCGGCGACCACGGCGAATCCGGCGACCACGGCGAATCCGGCGACCACGGCGAATCCGGCGACCACGGCGAATCCGGCGACCACGGCGAATCCGGCGACCACGGCGAACCTGGCGACCACGGCGAATCCGGCGACCACGGCGAATCCGGCGACCACGGCGAATCCGGCGACCACGGCGAATCCGGCGACCACGGCGAATCCGGCGACCACTCCGAGTCCGGCGACCACTCCGAGTCCGGCGACCACGGCGAATCCGGCGACCACGGCGAATCCGGCGACCACGGCGAATCCGGCGACCACGGCGAATCCGGCGACCACGGCGAATCCGGCGACCACGGCGAATCCGGCGACCACGGCGAATCCGGCGACCACGGCGAATCCGGCGACCACGGCGAGTCCGGCGACCACTCCGAGTCCGGCGACCACTCCGAGTCCGGCGACCACTCCGAGTCCGGCGACCACTCCGAGTCCGGCGACCACTCCGAGTCCGGCGACCACTCCGAGTCCGGCGACCACTCCGACTCCGGCGACCACTCCGACTCCGGCGACCACTCCGACTCCGGCGACCACTCCGACTCCGGCGACCACTCCGACTCCGGCGACCACTCCGACTCCGGCGACCACTCCGACTCCGGCGACCACTCCGACTCCGGCGACCACTCCGACTCCGGCGACCACTCCGACTCCGGCGACCACTCCGACTCCGGCGACCACTCCGACTCCGGCGACCACTCCGACTCCGGCGACCACTCCGACTCCGGCGACCACTCCGACTCCGGCGACCACTCCGACTCCGGCGACCACTCCGAGTCCGGCGACCACTCCGAGTCCGGCGACCACTCCGACTCCGGCGACCACTCCGACTCCGGCGACCACTCCGACTCCGGCGACCACTCCGACTCCGGCGACCACTCCGACTCCGGCGACCACTCCGACTCCGGCGACCACTCCGACTCCGGCGACCACTCCGACTCCGGCGACCACTCCGACTCCGGCGACCACTCCGACTCCGGCGACCACTCCGACTCCGGCGACCACTCCGACTCCGGCGACCACTCCGACTCCGGCGACCACTCCGACTCCGGCGACCACTCCGACTCCGGCGACCACTCCGACTCCGGCGACCACTCCGACTCCGGCGACCACTCCGACTCCGGCGACCACTCCGACTCCGGCGACCACTCCGACTCCGGCGACCACTCCGACTCCGGCGACCACTCCGACTCCGGCGACCACTCCGACTCCGGCGACCACTCCGACTCCGGCGACCACTCCGACTCCGGCGACCACTCCGACTCCGGCGACCACTCCGACTCCGGCGACCACTCCGAATCCGGCGACCACTCCGAATCCGGCGACCACTCCGAATCCGGCGACCACTCCGAATCCGGCGACCACTCCGAATCCGGCGACCACTCCGAATCCGGCGACCACTCCGAATCCGGCGACCACTCCGAATCCGGCGACCACTCCGAATCCGGCGACCACTCCGAATCCGGCGACCACTCCGAATCCGGCGACCAGTAAGATGTTATCTAATACAATTTAAGAAAAAAACTACTATTCTTTTGTTAGACAAACTACAGCATTATGACTGCGTTTCAGGCCGGAGTAAATGTTGCCAAGATACTCACACTTTCCGTTGCATGTGCAGATTTAGCTGTGAGTGTGGGGTAGGGTAGGGTAGGGGGTGGGGTGTGGGGGTAAGTGAGGAGGGGGGGGGGACGAGTGGAGACAGGGTTGCCACAAACAACCCCTTATAGTAGAGTTCTGGACATTCCCTGAAACGTTTTATCTGCCTGTGGCAATTTGATAATATATTAATTTAGGAGCCCATTATTGAGTCCGTTGGGGTGAAGGGTGGGGAGGGGGAGAGAACGAATTTACATTTATACACCGATATGATTTTCTTTTTTCTTTTGGCAGCCACAGCTGTGTGTCAAAACCCAGAGCCTCTTGGAATGGAGGATAAGACAATCACCGATGATCAGATCAGTGCGTCCAGTAGTTATAGCTCAACTTATTCTGCCTGGAAGGGACGACTGAACCTTGGCAGTGTATGGATACCATTGAAGTAGGTATTAAAGGGAACTGTAGTTAGCCGTCGCTTATTAACACCCATCACTAAATGAGTCGCCAATGATGTACGCACTAAATGCCGATACTTTAGACCCCCGTACTGCCTAAGCATGACAAACGCATACACCCACATTTTTGTTTTACTTTTCAGACTACCCTATTTTAGTACCATTCTATTGCTGTAGTATAAGTTGTCCCAGCTATTTATACACAATTATTTTTCATTAAATTTGTTTAAACTCTGGCACATTAAATTTAGTCCGAGACAAAATAGAAAATATAATTCTTGTTTTGTTTACGGAGGAAAGTCAAACCAGCACTGACAGTAAACCTTAAAAAAACCAAATACCGGTACCAATAATATAAAGTGTATTGAAACTTGGAAGATCAAAAGTCTTGAAGAGGCTTCAGTAGTTTTTAGTCCAGGGAAAATAGGTTTTGCCCTCACACAAATTGCATAAGAATATTTTCACCACAGTGCACTTATAAGGTTCCTAGAATGACATACTAAAAATCTCAAAAAATCAAAGTGGTGGAAATATGACTAATTTGCATAAATCGTTATTCCCTTCCGAGCAATATATTTATTCCTATATTTGGGTATATTAATTTTGTTTTTGAAATGTTTATTTTGGTGATTTTACTTACATATCCTTACTTCAATAACATTTTCTAAAGCATATTAGTGACTGAATAATTATTTGAACATAGTAAATATCCAAAATGACAACTTCGTCATAAACCCATCAATGTGCGCACATTACACTGTCTCCAGATATCATCAAGTAGTCAGTATTGGTGAGCTTTAAATTCACCAAGTTGCTTACTGGCACAGTCATCATATTAAAACCTTATGGGAAATCATATAACAATGATAACATTGTGATATTTAGCCCAGCAAACAAAAACTGGGGAAAATGGTGTGTCCATAAATTGGGCGAAAAAGTAGTTAAAGGGTTGCCTAACATGGGAGACTTGAACAAGTTCAAGAAAGTCCCCAAAATACATTTTAACGTAGATATGTATTATTGTAAGCAACACAAATCTTTAATTTGGGGGGTTTCCTTGAACTTGTTCAAGTCTCTCACCTTAGGCAACCCTTCACTTATCTTTTAACCCAATTTATGGACACACCATTTTCCTCCAGTTTTTGTTTGCTGGGCTAAATATCACAGTGTTACCATTGTTCATATGATTTTCAATTAGGTTTTAATAGGATGACTGTGCCAGTAAGCAACTTGGTGAATTTGAAGCTTGTCGATACTGACTACTTGATGATATCTGGAGACAAGGTAAATGCGTGCAAATTATAGGGTATAATTGTAGTCATTTTGGACCATTACTATATTTTCATAATTATTCAGTCACTAATACAAGTTTTAGACAATGTTAGTGAAATAAAGATGTGTAAGTAGAATCACCCAAATAAACTTAAAAAAAAAAAAAATAATAATATACCCAAATATAGGAATAAATGTATTACGCTGCAGGGATTAACGATTTAAGCAAATTAGTTATATTTTAACCACTTTGATTTTTAGAGATTATTAGTATGTCATTCTAGGGACGTTATAGAATTGCACTGTGGTGACAAATGTTCTATTGCAATTTGTGTGAGGTCAACAAAACAAAATTAAGTATTTTACCTTGACTATTTATTTGTTCTAATTTGTTGCCAATTTATAATTCTTTCCTGATCAACGTGGGTATGATTGCGGAGCGTGTTCACGTCATTGTTCTTATCTCCCTTCACTCTTGGTGCACAGTTACGACGATTCCTGGATCCAGGTGGACCTGACTAATAGTACAGTGGTGTCTGGTGTCATCACAAAAGGCCACTCGGGCTACACTGGATACGTAAAGAAGTACAAGGTGGCCTATCAGACAGATGCCACATCTTCACTTGAACACGTGACCGATGCAATCGGAAACGTCAAGGTAATGTTCTTTTTATGTTGCTGCCTCGACCCACAACATTTTGCCTTTTATTTGTATCAGAAAATAAAGGCATCGGTGTACCTCACAACAGTTTCCGCATTTATCAAGTTTGACCAATGAGGAAAAACTACCAAGAATGTTTACTTGAAATTTCCAAGTGAACAAAAGAAATTGGCAAGGCCGGACTCGAACCTGCGACCTCCTGAATACCGAACCAGCGCCCTACCAAGCTATTTTGCCCTATGTTCGCGGTCTCCCAAATTGTCAGTATCTTTGTTTGAGGGCGCTAGTCGAAAGTCATAAACACCAGGGGCCAATTTCATAGAGCTGCTAAGCCAAAACAATTTGCTTAGTACACAAAAGTCTTGCTCATTAAAAACAGGTAACCAGCCAAAATTTTACGTGTTTTTCATACTAAGCAAAATAAACAGCTGATTATCAATGAAAACAATACAGATCACGTGAACATTTGGTCTGTAACCTAGTTTTTGCAAAGGACACATTTTCATGCTAAGCAAATATTGGTGCTAAGCAGCTCTATGAAATTGGCCCCTGGATGCGGTGAGTCGGCCCCTCGAACCATTTGGGAGGCCGCCAACAATATTCGTTTGATATCAATCAATTTCAAAACTGTATGCTAACTAAATAAGTCCAGTGTGAGATTGAGTCAAGCACACATCAGACTAATTCAGTTAACATTAAGTTTGAAATTGATTGATTTCAGACTAAATCGATCTCTGAATGCTGCCCTTCGGCAACAGCTCAGATGAATTCGATGTATAAAGACAAATATTCTCGAGACAATGTTTAAATAGAGTGACCACAATTTGAAATTGAAATTTGAATTTTATTTAAATTCACGAACTATCACATTTTATTTCGTCTAAGAAAAGAATTCCCACGCTTTTCATTTACCATTGAATTAGTCATTTACAAATTTCAAAGTTAGGTCACTCCATCTAAAAAAAATGGCTCGGGAATATTCGTCATTACAGAACAAATTCCTCTAAGCTATTGCTTAGACCATTGTGATTTGTAATGACAAATATTATCAACATGGTCTTTACAAAGGATGGCCAAACGTGGACATTGAATGATAAATGAATGCATTGTTATGGTTAAAGCGTGTGATTTTTTTCTGTGACGAAATTGAATGTGATAGTTGGTGAATTTAAATTTAATTTTTTTAAAATAGCCGGGAAAACGTTTTATAATAGCGGGGGAAACCTATAATTTCGAGGAATTACCTCCCCTCTTTAGGTATTGTCCCGTTAATACAAAATAATAAAACGTATAATCTTTGCTTTTGTTGCAGGAGTTCAATGGTAACACCGATCGCACCAACGCTGTCATTAACATGTTTGATAAGAACGTGGTGGCGACTGTGGTTCGCATCGAGCCTACTGATTGGTATAGTTGGGTTGTTCTGCAATTGGAGTTGCTTGGATGTCGCCCTACTTAATTTGGCTAAATAGATGACATTCTGATACCGAGTACTATTTGCAAATTGCATTAAAATGGGGTTTTAACTAAAATTCATTACCAAACTATTCAAATTAACCGCTATAGACTCTAGGCATTATGGCAGAGCCAGAGGGCAATGTTTTGCATCACCTTGAACAAAAAATGTACAATGGTAAACATCCTGTGCGTTCATCGTGGCTGAAAAGAAAACAAAGAACACCTCTGAAATACACTTAAAAAGTCCCGGGTCAGATTTGAACCGGTTCAGGGTTCCAAATGGACCTGACACCGTTTTTCCGGTTAGAATGACACTTTTCGGGGTCAAAGTGACCCCTAAAAGGAGCCAACGAATAGTCATTCTGGCCCGGAAGAGTGTCAGGACCATGGACCCCGATCCGGATCAAATCTGACCTGGGACTTTTTATAGTGTATTTCAGAGGTGTTATTTGTTTTGCTTTTCAGCCACGATGAACGCACAGGATGTTTACCATTGTTTAACCAGGCGATACAAAACATTGCCTTCTGGCTCCTCCCTATAACGCGCAGAGTCGATTTATTTTTTTGCTAATTTGGTAATGGACTTGTAGGCCTCATTTTAATACAACCACTCAGTTTCAGAATAGCATCGATTCTCCCTTCGAATTTGAATGCTGTTTGAGCGGATAATAATTTGGATGGTTATTTTGTTGAAATTGCATGAAGCAAGAGTATTTGTGTTGGCGTAATCAGAAAACGAAATTGAACAATATTTAGAACAGCACTCAAATTCGCGCGAAACCGAACGATGCGGTGATTAAATATTAGACCCTTATTTGCCGAAATTTACCGAATTGTGGCACTGAATAGGATATGACTAAAACTAAAGTATACTATTTGTTGCCGTGAAAATAACTGCCCTTAAACATGGTTTTGTTATGTGCTTATATATCTTGTAAGAAAATGAACATATTTATGTATTAATTTTTTAAAACGTAAATTTCCGTACAAGACGTCTAAATTATATTTTGATTATGATCGTCGTTCTAGTAAATTTGGGAGTAATGGTTACTTTAAAACCATTTTAGTTTAAAATGTTATCGTCTTACTCAGTAGTTCATTATTATCCTTGTTTATCTAAATACATATTATGTAAATACTTGTACCATGTAAACAAATTATATTTAACTTTAACATTTTTCTCTGCACGTCTATACCAGTTCATCTTAAATTTATGCACAAATATTATTAGCTGTGGTACTTAATATGATTAAATTGACTATTTAGCACATTCAAAGTTACAATAGCAATGTACTTTAATTTTGTGAAAAAATATTTGTTGTTTAATGTGGCATAAAACATTAGGGTTATTGTTTAATCAACAAAATGTAATTATTTATCTGAGAAGACGAATTTGTAATTAAACTTTAGTTCATTTATATTCCCAAGTTGCAAAAAGGAAAATGTTGCCTCACTTTTAATTCAATATGGCTGACTAGTGAATAAAGGCTATATTGAAGGGTATGCAATTCATTCGCTGCAAAATTCGCCCGAATTATGTTCAACTTTTACGAATACTTTTCGTGATGTCACGAATCCACGTTTGCATTCGCTTCTATGCAGAGTATGAATTGGCCTTTACAAAAAAGAAGAGGTTCGTCACAAATTATATAGCATTTTATAAGAAAATAAAAATAATGATACTCTTAGACATTCAACAAATTAAATATGGATATTCATAAAACATGTAGATGTTAGAAGTTAATAACATTGTTGGCAATGTGGAATACTAAGTCGTAAATTTGTGGAATTCCAGGCTTTGAGAGTTGTAAAGAAGATTTTGTTTTAATGAATGGTGGCCTATTATTTCCAACATTGTAATTTTGTAATGCATGACTACGTATCATTGACAACAAACGTAGTTTGATTTTACGTCACTGCTCCAACGTCCTGGGTCAGATTTGATCCGGATCAGGGTTCATTATGAGCCTGCCACTTTTCCCGGTTAGAATGACACTTTTCCGGGTCAAAATAACCCCTAAAATAACCCCGAAGAGTCATTCTGACCCGGAAGAGTGTCGGGCTCATGGGACCCCGATCCGGATCAAATCTGACCAAGGACTTTTTATAGTGTATTTCAGAGGTGTTCTTTGTTTTGCTTTTCAGCCACGATGAACGCACAGGATGTTTACTATTGTTTATCCGGGCGATACAAAACATTGCCCTCTGGCTCCGCCCTTTAACGCACAGAGTCGATCTATTTCTGGCTTATTTGGTAATGGACTTGTAGGCCTCATTTTAATACAAAAGGCAAGCACTCAGTTTCAGAATAGCATCGATTCTCCTTTCGAATTTGAATGCTGTTCGAGCGGATAATTAATTTTAGTGGTTTTGTTAAAATTGCATGACGCAAGAGATTTTTTTTTGGCGTAATCAGAAAACTAAATTCAACGATATTTAGACCAGCACTAACATTCGTGCAAAACCGAACGAGGCGGTGATTAAATATTAGACGCATTATTTGCCGAAATTGACCAAGTTGTGGCAATAAATATGACTAAAACTTAAATGAACTATTTAGTGCGGTCAAACAATTTGTCCCTAAACATGGTTTTACTGTGTGCTTATAGCTTGTGAGAAAAGAAACACATTTATGTATTAATTTTGAAAACGTTACTTTCCGTGCAAGACGTCTAAATTATACTTTGATTATGATCATTTGGGAGTAATGGTTACTTTAAAACCATTTGAGGTTAACATGTTATCGTCTTACTCAGTAGTTCAGTTTTATTGTTTATCTAAATACGTAATATGTAAATACTTGTACCGTGTGAACAAATCATATTTATCTTTAACATCTTTCTTTGCACGTCTATATCAGTTCATCTTCAATTTATGCACAAATATTAATAGTTGTGGTACTTAATATGATTACATTTAATATTTAGCACAGTCAAAGTTACAAGAGCAGTGTACTCTAATTTGTATAAAGCGTTTGAAAAAAACGTTCATTTTCGAAGAAGTCCAAGAATATTTTTGAATTCTAGCCTCAACTTTCAATCAAGGTTAATGTTTAATCAACAAAATGTAATTATTCATCTGAGAAGACGAAATGGTAATTCAACTTTAGTTTATTTATATTCCCAAGTCGCAAAAAGGAACATTTTGCATCACTTTTAATTCAATATGGCGACTCGTGAATAAAGGCTATATTGAAGGGTATGCAATTCATTCGCTGCAAAATTAGCCCGAATTATGTTCAACTTTTACGAATACTTTTCGTGATGTCACAAATCCACGTTTGCATTCGCTCCTGTGCAGAGTATGAACTGGCCTTTACTAAAAGAAGAGGTTCGTCACAAATTACATAACAAAATATAAATAGCGATACTCTTAGACATTACAACAATTAAATATGTATGTATTTATCATTATTTCAATATTCATAAAACACGTAGATAGAGATGACACTAGTAATAATTTGTCTAAATATTAGAAGTTAATAAAAATGGTTGGCAATGTGGAATACTAACTCGTAAATTTGTGGAATTCCTGGCTTTGAGAGTTGTAAAGGAGATTTTGTTTTAAACTAACATTTGTCCCATTATTCAAGAAAATGTTGGGGAAATTTGAACTGAGCACATGGCCAACATGCCACACCATGCACCTAACACACCTGGCTTCTCTCACAGTCCACAGTAATTTCCAGCCAAAATTCCACAGAAATTCCTCACAAAATATACCTTAAAGGTGACTACAAAAATGCCATATTGCAACTCCAAATACATGGCGACAAAGAAGAAACTTTTAGACGAGGCAACTAAAAAAACACAACATGCTTGGATCGAGGCGGGGCAGCAACTGATAAAATCAGCACAGAAAAAGTACCTAGCCCAGCGAGGGCATACAGCATAACATTAATTAACAATAAATGGCGCCCTCTTTGTGATTATCAAACAAAATTTGTTACAATTTCACAATACTTGGCACCTCCGATTGAATCAGGGCTTAAAGAAAATATCCTTAAATTATATATTTATGTTATATGATATTCTCCGTGACTTAAACAAAATGAATTGGATTAAACCACCTCTAAATAACATTACTAACTCTTCTTATATTTCCCAGTATTAAACCTTTGATAAAACCTCATCTCATGAATTTTACAGGACACCGACAACAAAATGCAGATGGGAATTATTCCAGGTTTTCGTGCGTTTCTAAACTACATTTCAAATCATTTGCACTATTCCGTTTGCGGAAATCTTAAACAGTTTACTAATAGTTGGCAAGACGGCAGTATAATGCACGCTAGTCCGCAAGTAGCGGCCCCCCGCAGTGCGGCGAGTCTCTGCCTCGATTTACGTCATACCCCTGTTAAATAAGCTTCCCTATGAAGGGTGGAGTGGTTTGACCAAATAAACACAACCTCGCACATAATATTGTTGTCCACATTATACTTTATTGATTTAAGCAACAATAATATAAACAAAAAGCTTATTACATGTTTCCTTAAATTTCTATGTCGCTTACACTCGCACAAAGTTTTCCATGCACACTATTTGTTTTTATGTTCCTCGTCTTCGAAACATCTCAGACACAGTTTCAAAGGTAGAATACACCATCGGTAATTGCTTGAATTGTCATGAATAGTTGTATATGACTTAGGTAGGATATACACCATTGGTAATTGCTTGAATTGTCATGAATGGGTGGATGTAAAGATATGTGTACCATTGGTAATTGCTTGAATTATCAGGAATAAGTGAATGTAAAGGTAGGATACGCCATTTTAAGTTAATGCTTGAATTGTCATGAATGGGTGGATATAAAGGTAGAATACACCATTGGTAATTGCTTGAATTTTCATGAATGGGTGATGTTAGAAGTGCAAAAAAATACAGCGCGAACAGCAACCTCACTTATGCAACTCAACTGAAGACGACTGATCGCCGTGTTTCAAACATCCATCACATCTTATGTTCGTCCTTATTTGTACTATATTTTTTTAGCGCACGACCTCGTATGCGAATACAGATAAGTATAGGCGGAGTATAGGCGGGGCTAAGAGATGTGGAGTGTCCAATCACACCTTAATTGGTTAAAGGGGCACGTTGCCCTGAAATATTTAAAAATTGTATGTTTTAGATTGCTCACTTATCCTATTTTAAACATCCTGTTGACAGAAAACCAACGTCTTAACGTCTTATCGTCGGTTTCCCAGAAAAGAAACAAAAAGTTGTTTACATTTGACGCTGCAGTTTAGGGTTATTCGTAGACGCATTTCCGGGCGTCATAGAAATACAATTCAGACTGTGTGTGTTCTAGAACAATAACGCTTGTCTAGGTTTTATCATTGTCTATATTGTCTGCGACTGGTGGTAAACTGTAGTAGGCACACAGGTTTTCAAAGGACACGTGTGACTGGAAATACGACAAGTGATCGCGGTCCATGAGTTATATTATATTAGATGACGCAGTCCGTCATTTTGGTTCAAACATTTGGTTCTATAAAATGGCGGACCGTTAATTGTCACGAAATTAAACCAAAACCACGCAATTTGAAAGAATAGTTGGTGAATCTTTATATTCTACTTTTACCAAGCTTTACAACCATACCATTTTATGTTTATATGTGAAAATGTATCCCGACGTCATACAATTATACGTAGCTACATTGCAAACCACGACACAATGGCGAAGATTCAGCGTCGTTTGTCGTCCGAAGATCTGTGGTGTTGTTTGAATTCTGCAGCGGATACATTATTTATCGAAGATTTTCAACCTAAGCATTGGAAGGCTTCCGAATCATGTCTTCGTGGTCATAATTTCATTTTATTCATGTATTATTTCTCAGGTAAAAATACATACATGTTTAAGACACAAAAAACAGTACAGTCAATAAAAAAATTAATGATTGTACACAAACATATTGATAACACAACTGAAGTATTGCCAAAAGCGAACTTAATCACTATCTAGTGGCTCTCCTAAAATGCTATCAAGTACAAAAACAAAACACTAACATTCCTATGATACAAACACTTAGCGACTAAGATAACAGTTGACAGTTAGATCAAAAGCTGAATTTACACATACACAACTTAAACGATTACAATTTTAAAAACTATTGTTTTGTTTGTAAAAGAAATTATATAAAATGCACCCTTACCCAGCATTTTATAGAAAATATATGCAATTGGTACATTTATAAAACCTAAAACGTTACAAACATAAATTCTAAGCAGTTTTTTATTAGGGTATCAAGTGAACCCGGGATCAATAAATGTTGTCTAAGCGAGTTTGTAAATGATGATACTCTAAAAACAATGTCTTGGACAGATGTCGGTAATGCCTCCCATAATCTGGGAAATCTATGAAAAAGAGAGTGATGAGCAGCATTACACCTGGCTCTTTGGTGATGAAACTTCACAACATCGGTGTGCCTAGAATTAACAACAATGTAATTATCGAATGGAATGTCTAGTTTGTTATGCAAACATTTAACAACAAACACAATTGAAACAAAGTGATGTCTGTTGTTTAGAAGGGGTAAACCCAGTTGGACACACCTATCAGTATAATCAAACGATGTTTGAATTTGCCGACAGGCATGGGTAATCCATCATTTTTCAGGTAGCCAGCGACCCTATTCTGCTAGCTGGCACACATACGTCGGTTAGGCACATAAACTACATGTACAGATAGTTTTGACCATAACATTGTCAACATTCAAGCAAATCATACCCAGCAAAACTAGCAAAATCAAGCCAAACAGTCCGGGGACAGTTCCAACCTACATAATGTACACTTCCTCAAAAGCCTTCGTTAAAAGCACTCTATACGAATCAACTACTAGCCCGATAATCTCTGCTATTTTGAGCTAACCGTGTTAATGTTATGACCTTTCACCGATGACTCTAAACATACATTTTCTATGCAACGACCGACCAATAAGAAACGGGTCAGCTTTTAGGCTATTATTATTAGCGAAATGAGCACCACCCCCAAAACCTCACACGGATGTATGTCCCTACGTTGTCTGGCGCCTCGACTTCACTCCTATAGGAAAGCGCATATGTAAACAAAGCTATGAAGTCATTACCTCTCAGGTCTATAAGCTCAAAGTAAATGCTGTATTTTAGTAAAACAACACGAAATACATTAAACGTTCTTTTGTATCCTGCCCTGTGGATTAATAGTGGGTCAATACAAATGTAAACAAAATATAACGGAATGCCACACGTAGAATGTGTAACCAACATAGGTATGGTTTGAAAGATACACCTTTTCACTTTAAAAATGAGACATCGTCCCAATCTGATAATGTTTTACAGAGTAACGAGTAATTCCCCAAGAGAGGTCAAATTGACATGGGACTAAGTTGTTCGATTGTTGTTGGGATACTGTGTGTGTGTTGCAATGTGGACAAGCTGTTGGTGGTTAGCAGCTAAACGGATGTGTCCAATTCCTATCCATCCTGATGCTAAACATGTTTAGTTCGTAAAAATACAAATATGAATTGTGTTTACTCGCTAAAGACAGTTTTTGCAGTGTAGGTCAGGCAATTATCCACACAGAGGCTAGTAGGCTACCTTTGTCACAATGCCTACAATTGAAAACTTGGCCCCATGGTCAATTTGACGTCTCTTGGGAAATTACTCATAATTCTGTCAATAATTATCAGATTTGATATCTCATTGTAAAGTGGCAAGGTGTATTTTTCATACCATACCATACCTATATTATCTATGTTGATTGTACATTATGTGTGTAACACTCAATTATAGGTTTTACTCGCACGACACTTGTTGGCAGACACAATTTACGGAGATGTAACCCTTGAGGGTCTTTATTACAGACCCTTTGCATGCCAGCCATCTTAGCAGTGCAGTCCTTTATTGCTCAAAGAGGTTTATATACCCAGCACGATATGTGGCAGAGGGGTACCCCCCTCTTATCCCTATACCTTATACACACTCAATACTATTGTTACCTAACACATCCCCCATTGAAACCTAAAAAGAATATCCCCGAGATTCCGGGAACACAATGGTCAACACAAAAGAGGGGAGGGGGGGGTTCTCTGCCACATGTCGTGCTTCATATGGAGGTTTACGTAAGTTTACAAAAGCAATTATTACTATTTGTAGCATAAGTATTTATGCCTGCGGTTTTTTTTTGTGTTTTTTTCTTTTGTGTGTGTAAGTTTGTTAGTTTGAGGTTATATTTGGCTGTTGGAACATATCAGAAAAACAGTGGCCCTTTACAACAACACTTTTCGTGAAAAACGCAGTCCACACTCTAAAATAACTCCTGGGTCAGATTGACCCAGAATTTGCATCCAAATTTGCACAGTCATTTAACGCCCTTTTTCCGGGTAAATTTGATCCCCAAAAGGTTTCTATTTGACCAGCAATATGACTGAGCAAATGTGGATGCAGATTTTGGGTCACTCTGACCCAGAAATTTAAATTATTTTATACAATTCCAAGATGGCTGCTGCAGTCGGCAGTCGGTTTTGTAAAAAAACAAAAATGAATTCTTGTTTTCATAGGTCAACCCGGCATTTCCAATCTTCATAATTACAGGTCATCACTCTGGCAGTTAACATTAAAGCTGGAAGTCTAAATGAATTTATTGTAATAATTTACATCCATACCAGATTGATTTATATGTTTATTATTATTCATTGATTTATATATAGGCCTATAAACAAAAACGCTTCTAAATGTATCATTCATCCATACATTCGGTTCGAAAGAAATCCATTCGCTGATATAAGAGCTTTCACCAGTAATTTTAAGGTGGAACATATCGGAACATATCGGTTTTCGTGACACAACGTTAAAAGCAGCATGTTTGATTGCAATGTCGCATCACACCTGGTGATACATCTTGACTGAGTTGTGGTCAGCCACTGCCAGCTGCCCATCTGATGTGAATGTGATTTCGTGGGGCCAGTACAGACCCTGTGCAATGCACTTGAGAAAGCCACCTTGAGGGTCATAGTGGTGGATATGACCCGTGTTATCACCATTATACATTGCAACATCGATACCTGAGCTATCAGTGTACACACCGTTGCAGCGCTGTACTGGTTGACCATTGATGGTGGGTTTGATGGTGCGACGTGTAGTACCATTGCCATCAGCAACATTTACTGTCTGTGACTCTGAACTGATGACAATTCTATCATTGCTGTCTACAGCCAGATAGATAGGTTGAACCTTGACTGGTATGGTACGTAGGAGCTCACCATCAGTGGGGCTGTGTTCAGTCAACACCAGCCTCTTGATATCACCTACTACGATGGTGCCATCATTCTTGACAGCTACACCGCATAGGTCAACTGCGGTCTTACCGACCTCACTCGGTGGCACTGTTGGGAACTCGTAGGCCAGCGTGTTGTCGCTGTTGAACACCTTCACATGGGATGCGCCTACCTCGACGACCACCAAACGATTATTGGTGCGTGTAGCTGCGATGCGGCGTGGATCTGTAGGAGTCATGATGTCAAAACAAACGACATTATGCAGTTATTGCACAATCTTTTCAATACAGACATTCTTAAAAGAGTAAAAACTGCAGTAGAAAAAACGTATGTCAATGAATACAATATTTAAGGTTTGGTATATACATGCTTGAGAAATTACCGCGTAATATAATTAATTTTGCATCATTTTTTTATGTTTGGTGTTTATCTATTTTATGCCTCAGATTGTGGGGCATAAAATGCTTCACTGTGATTTATCTTTCTTTGTGGATAATGGGCGATATGCCAACGAGTGATAAACATACACTGCAAAAACTGTGTTTAGCGAGTAAGCACTTTCTTGCTATCATTTTGTAAATATGTTTACATGCTAAACATGTTTAGCATGTGGATCGATGTTTAGTCATGTTTATTGGACACGGGTGTTTAGCTGCTAAGCATGTTAACTGTTAGCAAAACAAGTCTATTTACTTGGTAAATTATACAGGTTTATTAGAGTAAACATAATCAAATACCAATGTTTACGCGAAAATATTTCTTTCATAAAATTCACGGTATTATTGTGTTGTTTTTCTCTGTAACTATTAGATGTATTCTTCTTGGACTTCCCATCTTTTTCAAAGAGCTTCAGGAATATTTGTGGTTCGTCTACTTTTGACATATTGTTTTCTGTTTGAAATTCACATTTTCAATTATTATTATTTATTGTTTTTATTTATTAAAAAGTATTAGTGAAGACCGAAGGCAAATTGTGCATAATTGCATAATTTCGCAGATGGCATGTAATTTTAACTTACGTCCTTGCATCGGGATTGTGCTTTTCTGGTTGCCATCGATGCCGCAGATCACAACTCGTTTGTTGCTGTAGTCAGTCACTGCAATCTCATTAGGTTGAATCTCAGCAATGTCCCAAGCCCCTTTGAACTCTCCTGGACCGCTTCCCCGTCTACCAAACTCACCACACAGCTCCCACTTGCCCTCCGTCACCACCACCTCACCCAGATTGATGTCACCAACCCCCTCACTCTGCTTGAACTTCAGAAATGCCAGTCTGTCATCAACTCTAGGAATAGCCTGACCGGCCAACAGTTTCAAGTCTTTGCTGATTGTAGGATAGAGTGACAGGAAGTCACTATCCGATGCAGTCCTTGTCACCTCTCTAGCTGTATCTAGTGAAAACTGAAACCTCTCCACAGCCAAGCTCGCGGTTTTCTCACATTCTTTCAGTTTTTGCTCACGATCCGTTTGGATGTTTTTGATGTCGTCAAGGATGCGATTCTCCTGAGCCGGTACCTCTGCTCGTATCTTAGCTGCTCTGTCTTGCACTTCTGTCGTGACCCTCTTGGCTGTGACACTCAAATCTTCTTTCATTCTTGAGACTTTCTCTTGTGATTTCTTCAGTTCTTTTAAGGCATTTTCAAGTGGAGAAAACAGTTCACACAACGACTCCTTGTATGCTGCTAGATTGTTGTCAATATACACGTGTTCTGGCATACGGTGGTCGAGGACGGTACAATCTCGGCAGATGAGCACTTCACATGTGGTACAAAAGAACTGTGTCGCTTCGCCCTCATGGATCGGACATTTTGGGTGTTGTACTTGTTTCGCATGTTTCTTTGTCAGTGTAACCCTTCCCTCACGAATGTCCTTCAGTGGAGTCACCTTGTGGTTTGATGCGACAGCGAATCTAAGATGCATTTCGCTACAGGCTGAGCACAAATTCTGGTCGCAATCCAGACATCTATGTGTTGCCTCATTGGTTTCCTTACAAATACCACACAAAATACCAGCATCACCCAAGCTCACTACCTTCTCCTGAAGTTCAATCTCCTCAACCAAACCGATTAGATGAAAGTTGGTTTTCAGACCCTGCACCCCCGCCTCTGGAAGTTTCGTCTCCTGTCGACACACGGGGCAAGGTATCTCCGTACAGCCCTGGTGCTTCGTGCTGTAGTATTTCAGCAGACATTGCTCACAGAAACTGTGCAGGCATTCTAATATCTTTGGCTGTTGATATCTCTCTTGACATACGCAGCACTCTAGAGCTGAACTTACTAGTACCGGTCCAGTTGCCATTTTGTTTGTCTGGAAAAAAAAATAATAATGTGTTCATGTATTTATTAATATGGATCGATAGCCAGAGCTCTAGATGTAAACCTTTCGTCCTATCTTTAAAGTTGAGTCGGATACAAAAGTGTTGGCTTTCCCACGTAAAGGATTCAGGGCACCGTGCAAAGATCTTCCGGCAAAAGTGGCAAACCAAAAAAGCAACACTTTTGTAACGGACTCCACCTTTTGTCATCAATTTTTAGGGGGAACGGAAGGTGCTATTCTTGCGGCTTTTAGTGTAAATCAGCAATGTGTATCACTAAATAATAAAATATGAAGAAATTTAGGCTGCAAGTGCAAAGGACATACATGTAGCGTTTTTTATCGAAAAATAGTTTGATGTTTGAAATTCATCAAAGCGTGGCGGTGTATACACGTTCAGGGGAGGACATACCCCTAGAACTATGGGGCTCCCGACGAGGCCCTCGGTCTTATATTGTGCTGGGTATAAACACATCCCCCTAGATATCTAAAAGGAAGTACTGAGATTTCGGCAATCGTTGAAAATACCCGACTATTTTTAAACACTTCTTTCAATTTGTTTAATGTAGTTAGTCCTAGTCCTCTTGTTGTGCAGTACTGTTACACATCCGTGCATGGGTGCCAGCCAACTAGGTCTGGTTTCCTAACCTGATAATTATCCGGCATCTATAAATTACTCCGTTTTGTCTGAACAAAATCAAGGAACCTGACTAAAAAGGCATTCATGTTCTTGGGTTTTCCAGCATCTATTAACTCAAAACTGAAAAAATAAGATTATGTGTCACAGTATTTACCAACAAACAATTATATTTAAAACCCATAGGCCTACATTTCCGAAATGTTAAACAAAAGGCAAATGGTATACAACTGTTAGAGGAGGGGGGGGGGGGAGCGATCCGAGATTACTCCGATCCCGGTGAGAGGGTAAACAAAACTCAGGTTATTCTAGGGTCTCTCTCCAGCCAGGGCTGGGTCTATTGCCGCCAACTGCCTGCAGGATACCTGCACGAACTGTGAAAGATTGTGCAGGCAGTCAAACAAGATCATTAAGTAGACAAATTGTTATACATGTACAAATATGACTGACCTCTGAAAGAATATCAATCAACATACTAAAAGTGAATGCATGATTTATACTTCAAATGCACATTATTACAAATAAGAGTGACTAGTGTATCCAAATTATTGTACATTGTACCTTAATTTGTCTCAACATGTCCCTTTCTTCCAAAAGGCATTCCTTCCAATAAATGTCACCATCAATCATCTAGATCTATTAATTTCACCATCATTACATAACCCAGATTGTTTAGGCTACAAAGATGCCACAGAAACCAGGCAGAAGGGATATAGGACACACTATGCACACATCGCTAGGCCCAGGTGCATGTATTCATACACAGAAAGTACACGCCCATTCCAAAGTCCAGCGCACTAGCGACAACCATGCAACCCGCCACAACCAGCAATGTAATACACAATATAATTAAATGATTATGGTTCTGATAACTGCTTCCACAAATCACCTCATAGTACAGCACGTACATATTGCACAACGATGTGCTATGGCAAAAACGCACCGCACGGCAACTGTCACCGCTTTTCAAACTCCAAAATAACAGTTGTTGGTACCAAGTTTCACCTAAAATGTACAATAGGCATGAGCTATAAACCTAAGCGGATAAACTGGAAATAACAATAGACAAGTATCATTAATTTGTCATCCAGAAAATCTAGGTTCTAATATTCAGTAAAAAATTGACGTTCTTACCTGTGAAAGATTTCGTAATTAAGAAGCCTAGGGTCATCAAACTTTTACATGCACAAAATAAAGGGCGCCACCGTTCAGCGGAGAGATACAACACAACTTACACAGCAAAAGCTAAGAACACCTCATCTCCTCACACAACCTTCAAATCATGCAACTTCGGAACCATAGAAGTACATTCAGAAATTCAACAACAAAAGAAGACGCCACAAACAGTGTATACATTTTATCTATTTATTTCTCTACCTATGTGTATATTTGCCTATTGTTTTTATTTATTTTTTAAAAACATCTTTCAGAGGGAACTGTATCAATTCCTTTAGGGAACTATTGCTACTGGGCGAGTTATCATGTAACATCTCTATGAGGAAGCAGCATACAAATTCATTGAAAATGGGTCCTTTTTGCATCTATCGCCACCACGACATTATTCAACAGTGTACACCTTCAAGTCTATAATCGTGTCCGTTAGTAGCGGGCGCACACACTGCGTAAAAAGAATACGCTATATATGGCAAGCCAAAGGGGAAACAATTAATTATATAAAAACATATATATATATAAAATAAAAACATATATGCTTACCTTTTCGCGGATGGGATGACCGTTTGCAGTATGTTTACGACATTGGGATGACCACCGACGTTAGGATGACCGTTTGGTGGTCGTCCTACCACCCAAGTACTCGATAAAATTTCATTTTTTAAAATGTTATTGAGTATGTCGATAGATTTCGGTACATTACCCTATAGATTTTTAATTTTGTGGCAAAAGCTTCAGGTAAAAACGGGTTAGGTTACAAATAAAAAAGTAAATTTTACCGTACGTTTCTATGGACCGGTCATCCTATCCCCGGATTGGTCGTTATTTATATATATATAATTATATATAAACATATATATATATATAATATAAAATAAAAACATATATAAACATTATTATACATATATTTTATAAATAAAACATATATAAAGAAATATATAATTTGTATGTAATATATATATAATATAATATGTATTACATAAACATACATTAATATATATAATATCTTACAAAATATCAAAGTTCCAAAAATCTTTAAAAGTAACAAAATATAATTGTTAAAACATATATTTTAACTGTTATTGTTAACTTAGGAAAAATATTTAACATATAACAAATATATATGATAAACATAAGTATGTACATGTACACAAATATATATTGTGTTTTAAAATATATAAAGTTTACAAATATAAAGTGTTGGCCAAATTACGGCACAAGATGGCGCTCTGCTGAACACGCCAAACATGTCGAATCTGGGCCCAATTTCTTGGCTCTGCTAACCACAGAATTCCGCGCTTACGGTCACCATTTTGCGCTAACCGCGCTAGCAGAATTTTTTTGCGCTAACACTGTAAGCACAGAATCCTTAGTTACGGGGTGTACGCATGCTCAGAGACCGAAATTCCTCGCTAACGCGTGAAATACGTTTATCGTAAGCACCGAATTTTCTGCTATAGTAAGCAGGGATTCTTCGCTAACGGTAAGCAGAGCCCAGGGCCCAATTTCTTGGCTCTGCTTACCGTTAGCGAACAATCTCTGCTTACTATAGCAGAACATTCGGTGCTTACGGTAAACGTATTTCACGCGTTAGCGAGGAATTTTGGTCTCTGAGCATGCGTACATCCCGTAACTAAGGATTCTGTGCTTACAGGGTTAGCTCAATTTTTTTTCTGCTAGCGCGGTTAGCGGAAAATGGTGACCGTAAGCACGGAATTCTGTGGTTAGCAGAGCCAAGAAATTGGGCCCAAATCTAGTGCTGCGTTTCAATCGCGTCGTGTTTATTGTGTTCCCGAGTTCACGAGTGAATGGCGTTCTAATCGCCTGGTAACTCGTGTTCACCAGTGGTGAACTGGAGGTGGAATTTTGTGGTGAACTCGAGGTGGAATTGTTTCTCCATGTTTACGACTTTATAAACGAATAAAATACTCGCGCATGCGTGTTGGTTCAAGTACCAGTTCAAGTCTTGCGCGATAAAGAATATCCTTACCACATGACTGGCTCGACTGTGCGCGTGCGTCGGGTGGGTAGCGTTTGGAATAAAACCCACTCGTGCACAGAGAATTCACGGTGAACATGATAAATTAACACGACGCGATTGGAACGCAGCAAGAGTACTTTGTATAGAGCGATACGCGACGGTGCATGCTGCGCGCGCGTGTGTACATGTACATGTACTGTTAGTTAGCTAGCTGCATGTGCACCGGCTGCTTTCGTCGTATAAACTCGTAAGAATGGCGGACCCTGAACACATAGCATGGTGTTCTAAAACGCACAGGCAACGTCATGGTTCAAATTTTAAATCGTCGTACTTCAACTTTCAAACGTTGTTGTTCAACTTTCAAATCGTCGTGGTTCAACTTTCAAATCGTCGTACTTCAACTTTCAAACGTTGTGGTTCAACTTTCAAAACGTCGTGGTTCAACTATCAAAACGTCGTGGTTCAACTATCAAAACGTCGTGGTTCAACTTTCAAAACGTTGTGGTTCAACTTTCAAAACGTCGTGGTTCAACTTTCAAAACGTCGTGGTTCAACTTTCAAAACGTCGTGGTTCAACTTTCAAAACGTCGTACTTCAACTTTCAAAACGTCGTAGTACTTCAACTTTCAATTAACGTTGTGGTTCAACTTTCGCGCGCTTTTACCTGGCTCAAGGTAGCCGCGTATTCGGCCGGATTTCTGGTCGCGGATACATGCTGCAAAAGGTGATGCAAAGGTTTATGTCATTTTATTCAAAGACATTTTCAAAATAAACGGTAAATAACAATACTTTTACAAACCATTTCAAATCATACAACATAAGCCACACTTTGTTTAACCTTTCCTGTAATTTTGATGAACAAATTACAGTTAAATTAGCTGCCTACTGGAAGTAATCCTACTTCAAGTTATTTTTATAGATTGGGAAAAGAGAATGCAACATTTAAAACAAAATATACCTCACATGTTATCAAAAACTCATACTTTTATTTTATAATCTCCAAAATAATGCTACTGGGAAAACTTAATGTTGGTATAGGCTTAAGCCGAACACTAATTAGTGCCTAATTAGCCCGTTAAATAAATCCCCTTTTCAATGCAGTATTGTAATGCGTTTTTCGGCTGCGAATATATCTGCCCCTTTAAAACAAAGTTAAAATCTCATAGGCCTATTTGTATTTCATGATCTACGAGATCATGCTTCTATGCACACTTTTCTCTCGCAATTTTGGTAAAGACTTCAGCGGCCGAACAGTAATTAGTGCACTCGCACTCGTTTGGGCTTATTCGCGATGTTCTTGGTGATTCAATTAATTGAAAGTTGAAGTACGACGTTTTGAAAGTTGAAGTACGACATTTGGAAAGTTGAACAACGATGTCTGCCTGTCCGTTTTAGAACACCATAGAGAAGACAGCGTCGAAACACTGTCTTGCAATTGTTGAAGAACAGGACTGTTTGGGTCCGCCATTCTTACGAGTTTATACGACCGTAGACATGGAGAACAAAAAACCTCCATGTCTAGGATACGACCGTATGATAGGTACGTGTAGACCTACATGGACACGCGCGCGCGCGCGCGCGCAGCATGCACCGTATACCGCGCCGCCGCGCTCTATATTATGAGATCTGCTGATTCGACATGTTCGGCGGGTTCAGCAGAGCGCCATCTTGTGCCGTAATTTGGCAAACACTTTATATTTGTAAACTTTATATATTTTAAAACACAATATATATTTGTTATATGTTAAATATTTTTTCTAAGTTAACAATAACAGTTAAAATATATGTTTTAACAATTATATTTTGTTACTTTTAAAGATTTTTGGAACTTTGATATTTTGTAAGATATTATATATATTAATGTATGTTTATGTAATAAATATTATATTATATATATATTACATACAAATTATATATTTCTTTATATATGTTTTATTTATAAAATATATGTATAATAATGTTTATATATGTTTTTATTTTATATATATATATATGTTTTTATATAATTATGTTATTTTATTTATAATACACATTGTATTATATATATTACATACAAATTATATATTTCTTTATATATGTTTTATATATACATTATATGTGTAATAATGTTTATATATATATGTTTTTATTTTATATATATATATGTTTTTATATAATTAATTGTTTCCCCTTTGGCTTGCCATAGCTATACGTGCACAATCAAATATCGAATCCATGTCGTTTTTGCTAAAATAGTCTAGGCAACAAATCCAGAAATGTGTCTATTTAAGTTGCATAAGGCATTTTTGAGGAAAAGCAAACAAATAGGTGATTCTGAAAGATAATTTTGTGCTGAATATGAATATCTTGTTTGTGTTTCTCAAAATTGCCTAATTATGTCAGTAATTAAGGTCAAAGGTCATTAAGTGCAAATTTCAGTTTTTCACAAGAAATGGTTTATTTTACCTCCTAAATACTATGATGTTGATAATTTTGCAATTCCTTTTTTAATAAATTATACACAGCATGTCAAAATATCGAAATGAATGGAAATTGTTAAAGAATTATTCACTTCTTTTGACAATATCTCCTTAACCATTGGACTTTCTCTTTTTCACTACGGGATGAGTTTCTACAGGCTGTTTTTCAAACCTATGCACGTTTGATCAGTGTTCTCTGGCTGATTTACATTATTTTGGGTACCGAGGGACAGGAATATGGTAATTGGTTTCATAAATTATTATAATTAGGACGGTAATTAGAGCCAAAGGTCAATTAGTGCAGAATACAAATTTTTAGGAAATTTCATTTTTGTGCATCCCTACAAAATGCTGGTGCTGTAGTAGGCCCCTATATACAATACCTCACATGCTTTTGTTAAATCTACAGGGTGGGAATCCCTACCCACTGTCTGAAGCAGTGATGTAGTACTCGAGACTGGTCTCGGGCCTGGTCTCGGTCTCGGCTAGCCGGTCTTGGTTTCGAATCTTAATGACTCGGTCTTGGTCTCGGATGTCTGGTCTCGGGTCTCGGTGCCGAGACCGGCAATGAAAATGTAGTAATAAATGCACTAGTAATACAAAACAAAGCCCAGCAGTATACTGTATAATGATAGTAGGCCTATGTGGATATGGATAGACATACATAATGAACATGTAACAGGTAGATTTATGACCCACCCCCCCCCCCCCCCCCCCCCCCTACAAATTTGGTTGTATCGGCAACTTCTGTGAAGTTCCTATCAAATAGTGGGCGCACCAACAGATTAATAAACCGGTTGCACAGTTGCATCAAGTTTAGCAAGTCCAACTCACACAAGAAGAGCAAGTCCAGCCAGCCTCCACAATCTTCATCTAGCTCTATTTCATCAAGCATCCCGTGCGGTCAACGGTCCCCAAACAGCATTCCAAGCGACGATGAGTCACTTCTTCTATCCTGTGAACTAGACTTTGGCCCGTCCACATCAAGAACCACACCAACCACGGTCTCACACAAATTATCCGAGGAAAACTTCAAACTGGTGAAACTCCTTGCAGTCAACATAAACATTTTGACATCTGTCAAGGAACACATCACCCGCCAAATACGACTCCTTTCCCGGTCAATCGAGACTAGCACACCACCACCCTATGTCGAGGTAAACATACGGCCACCACGTCCACACCGATCTCTAAAATTCCAGGGGTCATTCCATAATCGCTGATGCAATCTCCAGAAAAGAACATCGCTGCTCTTCACAAGAATTACGCTGGAAAAATACTATCAACTATACCCATCACTGCGGCCCAGCTGACCAACGCCAGGCGCTCAGCCCAAGAAAAGCTTGCTCAAGACTTCCAGGGTCAAGATCATCCCACTGCTAAACAACTCCTGAGCTTCTTCACAAGACCCTATCAACCAACAATAGGCATCAAAGAAAACCGACAACACTAGTCGATCTCTAACCACAAAACCAAACGGTCCTTTTCAGGACCACCACACCTTCTCAAAAGAGATAAATTCGTCATCTTGCCACTATAATATAATAATTATAATAAATAAACTTGAATATAACCCACCCTATACCTTATCCGTTATATTCAAACTACAAATCTTTCAACTACCATGGCAAGAAGAAAACTCAACAAAGAAGCCAAGAGATCCCTAAGTCAATCGAAATCTAACCATTTTTCTAACAATGGAAATCGAAAACCAAACGAGCCAACTCCAATCATTTGCGCTCACTAGCAGAACAAAGTCAATCTTTCATAACGAACCTATCCAAAGCAACACTATCGCAAACTGTAATAATTGCTTTAGGAAAAGGTTTAAACTTCGTACCCACTCCTGCTAAACCAAACCGCATTTTACTTGTAAGTGACATAAATACCTTCAATCGAAGACTAAGAATTGCATTCTTAATGCGTAACAAACGCTCCAAAAACCATCCTTTCAAACCACCATCAAACTGGCAACCAAAATCATCCCCTAGTGCAACACTAGAAGAATATTTGGAAGCCAAAAGATTCGAACTGGCCCATATCAGGCTAAGGAATCGGAAGAAAACATGACCACATGCACAAGAACTATCGGCCATAAACAAACTTAAAAACAATCCTGACATCGTAGTCAAACCACATGACAAAGGCAGAGGCATCTTCATTATGAACCACTCAGACTATCTACAAGTGCATGGGTTACCACCACCTTGAGTCCCATCATTATACCCAACTGGACCAAGACATTACCCCACAAACTATTATGATGGTTCACAACACACTAATTGAAATGAGAAACAACAAACACATCGACAACGATACTCGACCTACTTCCACAAAACTGTAAAACATGTCCAACCATGTATTTTCTCCCCAAAATACACAAAACTCTGCCACCGGGAGAACATTTTGTTGGACAACCAATTATAAGTGGATGTACCAGCCCTACGGCCAACATTTCAGAATACATAGACTATTTTCGTCTTCCTATAATAACCGCACAGCCCACATATGTCCGCGACACAGCAGACATTTTGCGCAAACTGGAAGACAGACAATTTCCACAAGATGTCTTAATTACAAGTATCGATTTTGTTTCTATGTACACAAATGTCCGGTAGACGGAAGCAATCAAATGCGTTTGCAATGCCCTCGAAAACACAAACCATAACCATCCGATCACAAAACCACCTTCGACTTTACACCCCAAAACTTCTAAAACTCATTCTTGGCCGCAACTGTTTCCAATTCGGAAATAAGTTCTTTCTCCAGAAAATTAAACAATAATGGAACTTAAACAAACACTGGAACTTAATCCAAGGCAATCAAATACTTTCGGAACTATTTCCGAAACCTCCATTCATTGCCTTCAAAAAATCCCAAAACATTCGGGAGAAACTAATAAGAGCTAAACTACCACAGCAAAATCAAAAGCTCGAACCACTCCCAACAGACTCTGGCTTTTTCGAACAACAAATTGAACCAGACGAAACCCTCAACATATTGCTCTCCCTACTGGACGAACAATTTGAAACCGACTAAAAAAAAAATATGGCTCAAACCAAACTTACATGATTGGACTATACCCAATCCCAGCCACAACTTTTCCGCGAGTTAGCCTCGGTTTTTTTTGAATCACCTATTTGCAACTGAAGAGTGCCCAAACAGCAAGGTACGAAATGTTATATTGCTAGCAAGAGGATTTGCGAACATAATCCTCTGCATGCTCGCACCACCAATGACATTCACTCTAAAAACAGTTTGGTTAAAAGACCAACCAATCTAATTGGTTGACCCAATATTGGTTGTTTTTAACCAATGTGTTGGTTAAAGCCTAACCAATGCGTTGGATGTCCGTCAAACAGTCATATTGGGTGAAGGTATCAACCAATCTATTGGTCATTTATAACCAATATATTGGTTGTCCGTCAACCAGTCATATTGGTTGAAGGTATCAACCAATCTATTGGTAATTTATAACCAATATATTGGTTGTCCGTCAACCAGTCATATTGGTTGAAGGTATCAACCAATTTATTGGTCATTTAAACCAATATATTGGTTGTCCTTCAACTAGTTATATGGTTGAGCTTGCAACTAAGGTATCAACCAATCTATTGGTTAATCATAACCAATATATTGGTTGTCCTTTAACTAGTCATATTGATTGAGCCTGTATTAACCAATCTATTGCCAATAGATTGGTTGTCCTTCAACCAGTCATATTGGTTGAGCTTGTAGGAAATGTACCTACAATTGTAGTATTTATACCAAAATGCATTTGTTTTACCATAATATGTAATTATTCAAACGATTCCATGATTGAATATAGATTTTTGTGCAAACATAGTGAACAATTCACATTAAATTTCATTCGTATTCAAATTTTGACATTGTTCATAAAAAACTAGCTGTGACTTAGTCGTGGACAAAAAAGCGAACTATAAAACTAACAACGGCAATAGCTAAGTTTGTAGTAAGTGCTATGTAGGTAATATCTATAGGTTATTATTGTATGTATGCGTAATTGCAATGTGTAATAAATTAATTCCATTGGTATTATTTCATTACGTAATTTGTCCACGTAGGAACCAATACATATTGGTTGTAGCCTAACCATTATAAATTGGTTGAATTAACCAATATTGTATTTTGGCATTTGTTATAAGCAATGCAATTGGTTAAGTGTTAACCAATATGAATTGGTTGCACCCATACCATTATGTATTAGTTTAGTGCTATAATCAATAGGGATTGGTTACGTGGTAACCAATACAAATTGGTTGGAGTCCTACCATTGTGGATTGGTTAAATTAACCAACATTGCATTGGTTAGTGTTATAACCAATATGGATTGGTTAAATAGGTAACCAATATCAGATTGGTTATTTCCACATATCTACATATCCACATATCTACCAACTGGATTGGTTGAAATCGACAAATATATTGGTTATTTTCAACCAATCTTTTTTTAGAGTGTTTCATTATTCCACCTATCATAGTCACTCAATCTCTTATGCCCACCTACATTTTTTAAGCCACACAGGTCACAGAGTAAAAGTGTCACTGAATGGGATAGTGCCATCCCTCTCTCCAAACCAAAAATGGACATAAAAGGGATTCCCTTAAAATTGGGTATTCTGCACTAATTGACCCGTGGCTCTAATTACCGTCCTAATTATAATAATGTATGAAACCAAATATCATATTCCTGTCCTTCAATACCAAAAAACAATGTAAATCAGCCAGATAACACTGATCAAAAGTGCATTTAGGTGTGAAAAGCAGGTACAAACTCATCCCATGAAGAAAAAGAGAAAGTCCAATGGTTACGGAGATATTTGCAAAAGAAGTGAATAATTCTTTAACAATTTCTATTATTTTAGATATTTTGATATGCTGTGCGTGATTTATTATAAGAGAAATTGCAAAATTATTTACACCATTGCATACAAAAGGGAAAATAAACCATTTCTTGTGAAAAAATGAAATTTGCACTTACTGACCTTTGACCTTAATTACTGACCTAATTAGGCAATTTTAAGAAACACAAACAAGATATTCAGATTCAGCACAAAATTACCGTTCAGAATCACCTATTTGTTTGCTTTTCCTCAAAAATGCCTCATGCAGTCATATTTTCTCAAAATCAAACCAGTCTATAAGAGGGGGGTACCCCTCTGCCACATATCGTGCTGGGTATATATTATACATATGAAGCACGATATGTGGCAGAGAAAACCCCCCCTCTTTTGTGTTGACCATTGTGTTCCCGGAATCACAGGAATTCCTTTTAGGTTTCAAGGGGGGATGGGTTAGGTTACAATAGTGTTGAGTGTGTATAAAGTATAGGGATAAGAGGGGGGTACCCCTCTGCCACATATCGTGCTGGGTATATATTATACATATGAAGCACGATATGTGGCAGAGAAACCCCCCCCCCCTCTTTTGTGTTGACCATTGTGTTCCCGGAATCTCAGGAATTCCTTTTAGGTTTCAAGGGGGGATGGGTTAGGTTACAATAGTGTTGAGTGTGTATAAAGTATAGGGATAAGAGGGGGGTACCCCTCTGCCACATATCGTGCTGGGTATATTATTATAAACTGTATCACCCAATAACCTACACCAAGTAGGCCTTTCGGCCTAGGCCTTGGTCCTGTAGTTTACAATCCTGCTATTATCTTTTACTATTAGTATTTCGTTAATATCATCGTTGTAATATTAATGCAAATCATGCCATCTTCAAAGTTAACCCAATTATTTCCTTATAGACTTGTTTTGTTATCCAAAATATGTTGCTAATGTAAGTATACATAAAGACGGTTTTATCTACAACAGTATTTTTTGAAACAGACATTTCTGACTAGCATATAAAATATACATGGGGTGTAAACTCCTTTTTTTCAATTTGTACAAGGGTTTTGTCACGGTCATGATTCTATCGGTAAAAAAAATCGCAAATGAACCATGATCCTGGCTTTAATTTCTAAACATTTATTAACTTGCTGTGTAACACGTTTATTCCAACCTGATGAGTTAAATCTAGAATGTTTTTTCTTGTTTTATTCTAAATTTATTATTTTTATGACGCTTATATGGCGTACGGTCAAAGGATGATGATGGCTAGCTACGATGTCCAGTCATTTTATTGAGATTCTGAGATGCAGTAATTCGTCAATGGTGATGGAGCCAGAGTGGAGCCTAATTAAGCTGAGGTTTGGAAAACGGCCAGAGTCAGAACGTTGGGCGTGTTGTCTATTGGGGGCGCTCTTCATGTTGCATTTCTATGTCGAAGTTGTACTTCCGTGTTTGCTTCGAGGAAATTACAGTGAAACTTAAAAGGTTTGCTTATTTCAACCAGCGTCGGCAGAAACTTTAACGGTTTTACCATCCACACAAAATGTGAGCAAAGATATTATTATCGGTCAATGGTAAATTTTCCAAATCAATGCAGGTCAATCAATCAGTGAGTCGGTGCAAAAATGCTAAAAAAAAACCGTCCGAAGTGCTTAATATGGTTATAAGTTTATATGTTATTTTCATTGTACTTGCATAATTATCTGGACGGCACTTTACTAAGTATTAAACACATTCATATTTAATACTTTAGACAGTGTGAAGCTGTGTTTAGTTTATTGCATATATCTAAACATTTTTGGATGAAACTGACCACGTACGTACAACTTGTCGCAATTAATTACTGTCCTCATCACTAGAACTACAAGTACTACCGGTAGTATGACGCTCCCGACGCCTAGCGTCGAGAGCCCCATAGTTCTAGGGGTATGTCCTCCCCTGAACGTGTATACACCGCCACGCTTTGATGAATTTCAAACATCTATTTTCCGAAAAAAAACGCTACATAAAAGTACATGTATGTCCTTTGCACTTGTTTGCAGCCTAAATTTGTTCCTATTTTATTTTTTAGTGATACACATTGCTGTTTTACATCAAAAGCCGCAAGAATAGCACCTTCCGTTACCCCAACAAATTGATGACAAAAGGGGTTAAAGGTGGAGTAGATGTTACAAAAGTGTTGCTTTTTTGGTTTGCCACTTTTGCCGGAAGATCTTTGCACGGTGCCCCGAATCTTTTACGTGGAAAAAGCAACACTTTTGTATCGGACTCAACTTTTTTTTCATCAAATTTTTTTGGGAACGAAAGGTGCTATTTTCGTTGCTGTGTAGAAGAGCAATATGTATCACTTAAGAGTAAAATGGGAAGAACATTTTGCTGCAAAGGACATAGGTTTTCTTTCTCGGAAAATAGATAGTGTTTAAAATCCATCAAAGTGTGGCGGTGTATACCTCCACGTTCACAGGTGTAGGCCTCCCCCTGCATCTACAGTAACACACCGATTGTGCTCAAATAATTTTGCCAAATGATGTGCTTTCTCAATTTAACATCTAGACTGCCTTCCTATTTATGCCTGCTATGGACTCTAACACCAGCACTGCAACACACATCAAAGGTGCATGATACATGACCTCGAAGCAAATCTTTCTGACAAAAGCACTATAAATTTCGCCTGAATATTACATAATGTTCATGAACACATTATTATTCTTTTTCCCAGACCAAAAAAATGGCAACTGGACCGGTAGTAAGTTCAGCTCTGGAGACGATTGGCAGACATCTTGAATGCTGCATATGTCAAGACAGATATCAACAGCCAAAGATATTAGAATGCCTGCACAACTTCTGTGAGCAATGTCTGCTGAAATACTACAGCACGAAGCACCAGGGCTGTACGGAGATTCCTTGCCCCGTGTGTCGACAGGAGACGAAACTTCCAGAGGCGGGGGTGCAGGGTCTGAAAACCAACTTTCATCTTATCGGTTTGGTTGAGGAGATTGAACTTCAGGAGAAGGTAGTGAGCTTGGGTGATGCTGGTATTTTGTGTGGTATTTGTGAGCAAGCCAATGAGGCAACACATAGATGTCTGGATTGCGACCAGAATGTGTGCTCAGCCTGTAGCAAAATGCATCTTAGATTCGCAGCAACATCTAATCACAAGGTGACTCCACTGAAGGACATTCGTGAGGGAAAAATAACACTGAAAAAGAAACATCCGACACAACAACCAAAATGTCCGATCCATGAGGGCGAAGGGTGGTTCTTTTGTACCACGTGTGAAGTGCTCATCTGCCGAGATTGTACCGTCCTCGACCACCGTATGCCAGAACATGTGTACATTGCCAGAGATCTAGCAACATCAACATACAAGGAGTCGTTGGGTAAACTGTTTTCTCCACTTGAAAACGCCTTAAAAGAACTGAAGAAATCACAAGAGAAAGCCTCAAGACTGAAAGAAGATTTGAGTGTGACAGCCAAGAGGGTCACGACAGAAGTGCAAGACAGAGCAGCTAAGATACGAGCAGAGGTAACGGCTCAGGAGAATCGCATCCTTGACGACATCAAAAACATCCAAACGGACCGTGAGCAAAAACTGGAAGAATGTGAGAAAACCGCGAGCTTGGCTGTGGAGAGGTTTCAGTTTTCACTAGATACAGCTAGAGAGGTGACAAGAACTGCATCGGATATTGACTTCCTGTCACTCTATCCTACAATCAGCAAAGACTTGAAACTGTTGGCCGGTCAGGCTATTCCTTGAGTTGATGACAGGCTGACATTTCTGAAGTTCAAGCAGAGTGAGGGGGTTGGTGACATCAATCTGGGTGAGGTGGTGGTGATGGAAGGCAAGTGGGAGCTGTGTGGTGAGTTTGGTAGACAGGGAAGCGGTCCAGGAGAGTTCAATGGGGCTTTGGGCATCGCTGCTCTTCAACCTGATGAGATTGCAGTGACTGACTACTACAGCCAACGAGTTGTGATCTGCGGCATCGATGGCAACCAGAAAAGCACAATCCCGATGCAAGGATGTAAGTTAAAAATACGTGCCATCTGCGAAATTATGCACTTAAACAATTTGCCTTCGGTCTTCACTAATACTTTTTGTATTAACCCTCCTATATACAGTGCAGTTACCATAGAGCTGTCGGACCTTTCAAAACCTTTCAAGTTTTCTGGACTGAAGCGTTTTGAAAGGTGAGAAAGCTGTCTGACAAAAGGAACCTATGAAAGGTTTTTAAAGGTAAAACAACTCTCTGAACAAACTGGTGTTAAAAAAATAAAAAATAAAATAAAAATTCAAAAGGTTTTGAAAGGTGTAGTAGTGCAGTAGCAAAAAATTCTGGAGCGTTTTGAAAGGTTCATACTTATTGATAGCCATTTTGCCCATTAAGCAGATTTTGAAAGGTTTTGAAAGGCAAAACCATAAGAGGGTTAAACAAAACAAGTAAATATTATTATTATTTTATTGTTATTATTATTGGTTGGTTTATTTCAGAAATTAAAGCTTTACAGCCTTAAGGAGGCCAAATTGAGTTTTATTTTTACAATATTAGAAAAAAGCTTTAACAAAATTAACATAAAAATAAATGAAAGCTAAGGAATATAAATTTTTGTATTTCTTTTTAAATAAAACCCCATTGAAACTTTAAATTTAAAACAGAAAATCAAAATGTCAAAAGTATACAAACCAAAAATAGAAATTTGATTTGCTTTATTCCCGATGCTCTTTGCAAAAGATGGGAAGTCCACGAAAAATACATCTGATAGTTACAGAGAAAAATACTGTGGATTTTATGCAAGAAATATTTGTGCTTAAACATCGGTATAAGCGGGTTTACTCTAAAAAAACACCTGTATTTACCAAGTAAACAGACTTTTTTTTTTCGAACAGTAACAGTTCACATGCTTGGCAGCTAAACACCCGTGTCCAATAAACATCAATGTTCAATGACTGAACATATCCCTCCACATGCTGAACATGTTTAGCATGTAAACATATAACTGATAGCAAGAAAGTGTATAAAAAGTGCTTACTCGCTAAACACAGTTTTTGCAGTGTATGTTTATCACTCGTTGGCATATTGCCCATTATCCACAAAGAAAGATAAATCACAGTGAAGCATTTTATGCCCCACAATCTGAGGCATAAAATAGATAAACACCAAACACAACAAGATCATGCAAAATGAATTATAAGACGCGGTGATTTCTCAAGCGTGTATACATGTACCAAACCTTAATTCCTTAACAGACATGTTTCTACTGCAGTTTTCACTCTTTTCAGATTGTCTGTAATGAAATGATTGTGCAATAACTGCATAATGTCGTTTGTTTTGACATCATGACTCCTACAGATACACGCGACATCGCAGCTACACACACCAACAATCGTTTGGTGGTCGTCGAGTATGGCGCATCCCATGTGAAGGTGTTTAACAGCGACAACACGCTGGCCTACGAGTTCCCAACAGTGCCACCGAGTGAGGTCTGTAAGACCGCAGTTAACCTCTGTGGTGTATCTGTCAAGAATGATGGTACCATCGTAGTAGGTGATGTCAAGAGGCTGGTGTTGACTGAACACACCCCCACTGATGGTGAGCTCCTACGTACCGTACCAGTCAAGGTTGAACCTTACTATCTGGCTGTAGACAGCAATGATAGAATTGTCATCAGTTCACAGTCACAGACAGTAAATGTTGCTGATGGCAATGGTAATACACGGCGCACCATCAAACCCACCATCAATGGTCAACCAGTACAGCAATGCAACGGTGTGTACACTGATAGCTCAGGTATCTATGTTGCAATGCATAATGGTACTAACACGGGTCATATCCACCACTATGACCCTCAAGGTGGCTTTCTCAAGTGCATTGCACAGGGTCTGTACAGTCCCCGCGGAATCACATTCACATCAGATGGGCAGCTGGCAGTGGCTGACCGCAACTCAGTCAAGATGTATCACCAGGTGTGATGCGACCTTGCAATCAAACATGCTGCTTTTAACGTTGTGTCACGAAAACCGATAGTAAATATGTTTCACCTTAAAATTACTGGTGAAAGCTCTTATATCAGCGAATTGATTTCTTTTTCGAACCGAATGTATGGATGAATGATACATTTAGAAGCGTTTTTGTTTATAGGCCTATATATAAATCAATGAATAATAATAAACATATAAATCAATCTGGTATGGATGTAAATTATTACAATAAATTAATTTAGACTTTCAGCTTTAATGTTAACTGCCATATAAGTGATGACCTATAATTATGAAGATTGGAAATGCCGAGTTGACCTAGATGAAAACAAGAATTCATTTTTTTTTTTACAAAACCGACTGCCGACTGCAGCAGCCATCTTGGAATTGTATAAAATAATTTAAATTCCTGGCACAGAGTGACCCAAAATCTGCATCCACATTTGCTCAGTCATATTGCTGGTCAAATAGAAACCTTTTGGGGATCAAATTTACCTAGAAAAAAAGTAAATTTAACCCGAAAAAAAGGCGTTAAATGACTATGCAAATTTGGATGCAGAGTGTGGACTGCGTCTTTCACGAAAAGTGTTGTCGTAAAGGGCCACTGTTTTTCTGATATGTTCCAACAGCCAAATATAACCCCAAACAAACAAACTTAACCAAAAAAAGAAGAAAAAAAATAAAAAATCGCAGGCATAAATACTTATGCTACAAATAGTAATAATTGCTTTTGTAAACTTACGTAAACCTCCATATGAAGCACAACATGTGGCAGAGAACCCCCCCTCCCCTCTTTTGTGTTGACCATTGTGTTCCCGGAATTTCGGGGATATTCTTTTTAGGTTTCAAGGGGGGATGTGTTAGGTAACAATAGTGTTGAGTGTGTATAATGTATAGGGATAAGAGGGGGTACCCCTCTGCCACATATCGTGCTGGGTATATAAACCTCTTTGAGCAAAGGACTGCACTGCTAAGATGGCTGGCATGCAAAGGGTCTGTAATAAAGACCCTCAAGGGTTACATCTCTGTAAATTGTGTCTGCCAACAAGTGTCGTGCGAGTAAAACCTATAATTGAGTGTTACACACATAATGTACAACCAACATAGATAGTATAGGTATGGTATGGTATGAAAGATACACCTTTCCACTTTACAATGAGATATCAAATCTGATAATTATTGACAGAGCTATGAGTAATTTCCCAATAGACGTCAAATTGACCATAGGGCCAAGTTTCCAATTGTAGGCATTGTGACAAAGGTAGCCTACTAGCCTCTGTGTGGATAATTGCCTGACCTACACTGCAAAAACTGTCTTTAGCGAGTAAACAAAATGTTTACGTACTGAACATTTTTAGCATCAGGATGGATAGGAATTGGACACATCCGTTTATACCTGCCAACCACCAACAGCTTGTCCACATTGCAACACACACACACACAGTATCCCAACAACAATCAAACAACTTGGTTCCATGTCAATTTGACCTCTCTTGGGAATTACTCGTTACTCTGTCAAACATTATCAGATTTGGACGATGTCTCATTTTTAAAGTGAAAAGGTTTATCTTTCAAACTATACCTATGTTAGTTACACATTCTACGTGTGGCCTTACGTTATATTTTGTTTACATTTGTTTGACACATTGTATTACTCCACAAGGCAGAGTACGAAGGAACGTTTAACGTATTTTGTGGTGTTTTACTAAAACACAGCATTTACTTTGAGCTTATAGACCTGAGACGTAATGACTTAATAGCTTTGTTTACATATGCTTTCCTATAGGAGTGAAGTCGAGGCGCCAGACGACGTAGGGACATATATCCGTGTGAGGTTTTGGGGGTGGTGCTCATTTTGCTAATAGTAATAGCCTAAAAGCTGACCCGTTTCTTATTGGTCGGTCGTTGCGTAGAAAATGTATGTTTAGAGTCATCGGTGAAAGGTCATAACATTAACACGGTTAGCTCAAAATAGCGGAGATTATCGGACTAGTAGTAGTAGTTGATTCGTATAGAGTGATTTTAACGAAGGCTTTTGAGGAAGTGTACATTATGTAGGTTGAAACTGTCCCCGGACTGTCTGGCTTGATTTTGCTGGGTATGATTTGCTTGAATGTTGACAATGTTATGGTCAAAACTATATGTACATGTAGTTTATGTGCCTAACCGACGTATGTGTGCCAGCTAGCAGAATGGGGCCGCTGGCTACCTGACAAATGATGGATTACCCATGCCTGTCGGCAAATTCAAACATCGTTTGATTATACTGATAGGTGTGTCCAACTGGGTTTACCCCTTCTAAACAACATACTTCACTTTGTTTCAATTGTGTTTATTGTTAAATGTTTGCATAACAATTAGACATTCCATTTGATAATTACATTGTTGTTAATGCTAGACACACCGATGTTGTGAAGTTTTATCACCAAAGAGCCAGGTGTAATGCTGCTTATCACTCTCTTTTTCATAGATTTCCCAGATTATGGGAGGCATTACCGACATCTGTCCAAGACATTGTTTTTAGAGTATCATCATTTACAAACTCGCTTAGACAACATTTATTGATCCCGGGTTCACTTGATACCCTAATAAAAAATTGCTTAGAATGTATGTTTGTAACGTTTTAGGTTGTATAAATGTACCAATTGCATATATTTTCTATAAAATGCTGGGTAAGGATGCATTTTATATAATTTCTTTTACAAACGAAACAATAGTTTTTAAAGTTGTAATTAGTGCAGCGGCTAAGCAAAAAAATTGTGCACTTTTTGAGAAAAGCATGACATTTCTAGCATAGTTAGTTTTTACCATAAGGTTTATTTTCAGATGTGGAGGGAAGTCAGATTTGACCTCTGAGGACCGTTAGAGGTCAAATTCAAAATGGCCGCCAGTCTGCACCTGGTCTAATGTTCAAACGAGCTTAATTTGGGAACCAAACAGTGTGGACAAACATTTAAGGTGTCATTTCAGACTAAATTGGGGTTGCCAATTCATTTGGTGATATTTTTGAGATCGCCAGAACTCAAGAATATGCATTTAGGCGAAGGTCAAGGTCAAATTACGTCCAAAAAGTGAAATGTTGTTAAAACTTCGCCTCCATTTTAACACTTAAGGAATAATAATTTTATACAATAAACATAACAGACCCATGTATAACATTACTACCACTGTGACTATTCAGACCAAAATATAACAGTCTCCAGAACAGACGCAGGGTGCAGTGCATTTGAGTGCAGCTTTGGCACACTTGCAGCGTCCAGTGCACCCTTTCTTGCAGCTACAGTGTATCAATTCATGGCACGATTTTGATGCCTCAGGGAGAGTGGTCCAAAAAGGCTGCCACCCAGTTGTTTCCTTGGTCCAACCCCAGTCAGATGGCTCTGGCATCTCTGGATCCTTGGCCAATGCCTGGTTCCAACAGTTGGCCTGGTAGCAAGTGCGCTTTGTGTGCTGTTTGAGTGCTGGGTTGGAGGAATGTTCTCTAGAGTTCTAGACTTTTGTGTGAAGAGCTGTTTCCTGGCATCATTCACGTCCATGCTCTCACTGGTTCAGTCGTAACATTGATCCTTCACTGACCTCACTTGGCATGCATAGTAGTTCACTAAAAGCATCATTCACCTCTGGGAAAGACTTCCAAGATTCCCAGGCAGTATTCTTTCCTCTGCCAGCGAATGCAGATACAGTGTCACACCCTGTAAAAGCGTGAAAGACTGGGAGATTCAGACACTGTGTTGGATTCATTGTGGCAACCACACCAAAGGCAACCCACAGCTCATCAGGAGCTTTCTTGCTGAATGACGCCACAGCCAGTACCACCACATCAGTATCAACGGTACGTATGGTTACCTTCCTACAACCCTTTTGCACAGCATCTGCCACATGCAGAAGTAGACGAGTGTCAGCCTCTTCTTGCGTACATGGGGCAAGGCGGGCCAAGTACAACTCGGCAGGAGAGCAGAGTACTCCACTTCTATCTGTTGCATACAGTTCATTGCCCTGTGCTAGAGGAAGATGAACAGCTTGGCGTGACAGGAAAGCAAACAATTCCGTGTTGTTCTCATTGACTCGAAGGAAGTCCTTCCAGTTTTTTAGCAGCACAGTAGAAGGAGCCACCCTTTTCCTTGTACCCTTCTCCTCTTCTGTCTTGTTGAGGCTTTCAGGCTGGCAGGTAGGTATACATCCCAGACAAGGTTGCTTTTCTCGAGTTGAGCAGAGATGTATGGAGCAAAAACTCTTTCCCCGTACTCTTAAAAAGTTTTTGATGTTCCAGGGTTTAGCATTTGAACCACAGCTGCACCATCGAGAATAGTTGCATCAGCCAGAGGCGCACTATTGATTTTGATCAGATCTGATTCCGGGCAGCGAAGTAGATCTGCTTTAACCCCAATCCGCATTTTTCCTCCAGTTGACAAAGCTGGCGGGGCCGCTTGGTTTCCATGGGAGAAGAAATTATCCATGTCTCCATCCCATGTCTGACAGGAGATGAACAACCTCGAAAAGAGACCAAGGCCACTCTTCAGTGCTGCGAGCTGTGCCTTCTGCTTTGACACAATCTTGACGGGTGGCCTACTGAACAGTGGCAACTTGTTCTTTGGAAGTGTTTGTGTGACAGGTGTTGTACACTGCTCAAGCCTTTCTGTTACAAACTTGTTGTACTGCTCCTCACTAAGTATCTTGATCCTTCTCACCGTTTCAGCCACTTGGGTGTCCATGATGTTGCTTGTGTCAATGACTAGTAGGTCTTGGCTGTGTTCTAGCAATGGATTCCCCATATCTTCCAGCACTGTCACATCCCTTATGAATGCTGCTTGTACTCCAGGTTGCTGGTCATGGTGATGGTGTCCAGTGTCACCAGCACCATCCTTTTGTTTTATGGCCTGTTCTTAAAACTCTGTAGTGATCCTGGCAATTTCTGGGCCTGCTACCATCCAGCGTCTGAGTGCTCCTGGATTGCCAGTCAGTTCAATAGCCCCACCATTGCATTGTTTTGCTCATGGCACTGGTCAAGTGCCATGGCAAAACATTTGTTGCTGGTTTTGTGCACCACGAAATTTCCAGACTTTAATTCTGCTAGGACATCGGAGTCGTTATGTCACAGATGTGTACGGGAAGCCATCTGGAGTAGTGCGTGTGATCTAGGGCGAACATCCAGGGCATAATCTGCGTCAGGGATTCCACGTACAGCTTGAAGTTACCTTCACAAAGTGACCTGATGTACCTCAGCAAGAGAAGCTCCAATGACAGGGTCTGAAGTCAGTAGTCAAAGTGAACATTGGCCTTTGCTCGCCGTATGCACCACTCCTCAAAAGGTGGACTGTCTGGTTGCATGGCATCAGTATCATCGGATGTGCAGTCATTACTGTAAGCTTGTTGGAGGAGTGTATAAAGGCGTGTAGCTGTGACCTGTTGTGCTTGGCAGTTCTTGGTGACATTGCTGCCATGTATGAAGGAATTTGCTGTTCTGGAACTTGCAATGTCAGCCTGTACCAGGTCGTTCGTCAAGCCACTGTCTTCCAACCAGCCTCCCAGCAACTTCAACGTGGCCATCTCGATTTCTAGACCACCGAACATGATCAGATCACATAGTGATCCTCTCCGTGAGTGGCTGGCCAGGTCCACCAGACTTCTATTGCAAGAGCATACAGTGGTTGGTCAGCAGTAAGGACAGGAATCTGACCAGGGTTCAAGTGCCGAACTGCTGCCTTGACGATGTCTTGAAGAAACATTGATTGCGTTGATTGCTGCAGGTGGGACGACAGCTCTGTGCATGTGTGTCAGCGTGGTGGGCAGACCACGATATCCAGCTATCTATGGTAGACTTTTCAACAGCCATCATGACTTTGCTGAGCCATGCATACTCATCTTCTGTAGTAGCTGCAGCAGCCAGGAGGTTGGAAGGTTTCACGGGACCTTGTACAGCCGGCGCACTGAAGTCCGTTGTCTTGAGGGCAGCTGGTGGCACAATTGTGTAGGCCGATGGCAGAGGTATCACTGACTTGGTGCACTACAATCAGTTCCACCATTTGTGTTTGACAGATGCTGCATAAGCGAGATTCCGGTGCCGTGGAAGGAATATTTTGCAGTTGCAGACCTTGGATTGTGGTCGATGTTGTCCACAACTTCTGTTGTAAACAGTCCAAGACGCAACTTTGGTGGGCACACCACATCTTCCACCCTATCCAGTTCATTCTGTTTATTTTTTAAAATTATTAATCTGAAAGTGTCAAAATTGAGGCGAAGTTTCTCAAAATGTCACTTTGTTGACGTACTTTGACCTTGACCTTGACCTAAATGCATATCCTTGAGCTCTGGCGATTTTAAAAGTATCACCAAATAAATTGGCATCCCCAATTTAGTTGAAAATGGCACCGTCAATGTTTTTCTACACTGTTTTAGCGCGTGTTTGTACATTAGACCTGGTGGACTAACAGCAATCTTGGATTTGACCTCTGACGGTCCTCAGAGGTCAAATCTGATTTCCCTCCACATCTAAAAATAAACCTTATGGTATATACTAACTATGCTAGAAATTTCATGCTTTTCTCAAAAAGTGCACAATTTTCATAATATGAGAGCTTATCCGCTGTACTAAATCGTTTAAGTTGTGTATGTGTCAATTTATTTAACTGTCAACTGTTATCTTAGTCGCCAAGTGTTTGTATCATAGGAATGTTAGTGTTTTGTTTTGGTACTTGATAGCATTTCAGGAGAGCCACTAGATAGTGATTAAGTTCGCTTTTGGCAATACTTCAGTTGTGTTATCAATATTGTTTGTGTACAATCATTTATTTTTTTATTGACTGTACTGTTCTTTGTGTCTTAAACATGTATGTATTTTTACCTGAGAAATAATAAATGAATAAAATGAAATTGTGACCACGAAGACATGATTCTGAGGCCTTCCAATGCTTGGGTTGAAAATCTTCGATAAATAATGTATCCGCTGCATTCAAACAACACCACAGATCTTCGGACGACAAACGACGCTGAATCTTTGCCATTGTGTCGTGGTTTGCAACGTAGCTACGTATAATTTTATGACCTCGGGATACATTTTCACATATAAACATAAAATGGTATGGTTGTTAAGCTTTGTAAAAGTAGAATATAAAGATTCACCAACTATTCTTTCAAATTGCGTGGTTTTGGTTTAATTTCGTGACAATTAACGGTCCGCCATTTTATAGAACCAAATGTTTGAACCAAAATGACGGACCGCGTCATCTAATATAATATAACTCATGGACCGCGATCACTTGTCGTATTTCCAGTCACACGTGTCCTTTGAAAACCTGTGTGCCTACTACAGTTTACCACCAGTCGCAGACAATATAGACATAATAATAAAACCTAGACAAGCGTTATTGTTCTAGAACACACACAGTCTAAATTGTATTTCTATGACGCCCGGAAATGCGTCTACGAATAACCCTAAACTGCAGCGTCAAATGTAAACAACTGTTTGTTTCTTTTCTGGGAAACCGACGATAAGACGTTAGGTTGGTTTTCTGTCAACAGGATGTTTAAAATAGGATAAGTGAGCAATCTAAAACATACAATTTTTAAATATTTCAGGGCAACGAGCCCCTTTAACCAATTAAGGTGTGATTGGACACTCCACATCTCTTAGCCCCGCCTATACTCCGCCTATACTTATCTGTATTCGCATACGAGGTCGTGCGCTAAAAAAATATAGTACAAATAAGGACGAACATAAGATGTGATGGATGTTTGAAATACGGCGATCAGTCGTCTTCAGAGTTGAGTTGCATAAGTGAGGTTGCTGTTCGCGCTGTATTTTTTTGCACTTCTAACATCCACCCATTCATGAAAATTCAAGCAATTACCAATGGTGTATTCTACCTTTATATCCACCCATTCATGACAATTCAAGCATTAACTTAAAATGGCGTATCCTACCTTTACATTCACTTATTCCTGATAATTCAAGCAATTACCAATGGTACACATATCTTTACATCCACCCATTCATGACAATTCAAGCAATTACCAATGGTGTATATCCTACCTAAGTCATATACAACTATTCATGACAATTCAAGCAATTACCGATGGTGTATTCTACCTTTGAAACTGTGTCTAGGATGTTTCGAAGACGAGGAACATAAAAACAAATAGTGTGCATGGAAAACTTTGTGCGAGTGTAAGCGACATAGACATTTAAGGAAACATGTAATAAGCTTTTTGTTTATATTATTGTTGCTTAAATCAATAAAGTATAATGTGGACAACAAGATTATGTGCGAGGTTGTGTTTATTTGGTCAAACCACTCCACCCTTCATAGGGAAGCTTATTTAACAGGGGTATGACGTAAATCGAGGCAGAGACTCGCCGCACTGCGGGGGGCCGCTACTTGCGGCCTAGCGTGCATTATACTACCGTCTTGCCAACTAGTATTAGTAAACTGTTTAAGATTTCCGCAAACGGAATAGTGCAAATGATTTGAAATGTAGTTTAGAAACGCACGAAAACCTGGGATAATTCCCATCTGCATTTTGTTGTCGGTGTCCTGTAAAATTCATGAGATGAGGTTTTATCAAAGGTTTAATACTGGGAAATATAAGAAGAGTTAGTAATGTTATTTAGATGTGGTTTAATCCAATTCATTTTGTTTAAGTCACGGAGAATATCATATAATATAAATATATAATTTAAAGATATTTTCTTTAAGCCCTGATTCCATCGGAGGTGCCAAGTATTGTGAAATTGTAACAAATTTTGTTTGATAATCACAAAGAGGGCGCCATTTATTTTTAATTAATGTTATGCTGCCCTCGCTGGGCTAGGTACTTGTAGCTTTTTCTGTGCTGATTTTATCAGTTGCTGCCCCGCCTCGATCCAAGCATGTTGTGTTTTTTTAGTTGCCTCGTCTAAAAGTTTCTTCTTTGTCGCCATGTATTTGGAGTTGCAATATGGCATTTTTCTAGTCACCTTTAAGGTATATTTTGTGAGGAATTTCTGGGGAATTTTGGCTGGAAATTACTGTGGACTGTGAGAGAAGCCAGGTGTGTTAGGTGCATGGTGTGGCATGTTGGCCATGTGCTCAGTCCAAATTTCGCTAACATTTTCTTGAATAATGGAACAAATGTTAGTTTAAAAACAAATCTCCTTTACAACTCTCAAAGCCAGAAATTCCACAAATTTACGAGTTAGTATTCCACATTGCCAACCATTTTTATTAATTTATAATATTTAGACAAATTATTACTAGTGTCATCTCTATCTACATGTTTTATAAATATTGAAATAATGATAACTACATACATATTTAATTTGTGTAATGTCTAAGAGTATCACTATTTATATTTTGTTATATAATTTGTGACGAACCTCTTCTTTTAGTAAAGGCCAGTTCATACTCTGCACAGAAGCAAATGCAAACGTGGATTTGTGACATCACGAAAAGTATTCGTAAAAGTTGAACATAATTCGGGCGAATTTTGCAGCGAATGAATTGCATACCCTTCAATATAGCCTTCATTCACTAGTCAGCCATATTGAATTAAAAGTGAGGCAACATTTTCCTTTTTGCAACTTGGGAATATAAATGAACTAAAGTTTAATTACAAATTCGTCTTCTCAGATAAATAATTACATTTTGTTGATTAAACAATAACCCTAATGTTTTATGCCACATTAAACAACAAATATTTTTTCACAAAATTAAAGTACATTGCTATTGTAACTTTGAATGTGCTAAATAGTCAATTTAATCATATTAAGTACCACAGCTATTAATATTTGTGCATAAATTTAAGATGAACTGGTATAGACGTGCAGAGAAAAATGTTAAAGTTATATATAATTCGTTTACATGGTACAAGTATTTACATAATATGTATTTAGATAAACAAGGATAATAATGAACTACTGAGTAAGACGATAACATTTTAAACTAAAATGGTTTTAAAGTAACCATTACTCCCAAATGATCTAGACCGACGATCATAATAAAAATATAATTTAGACGTCTTGTACGGAAATTTACGTTTTAGAAAATTATTACATAAATATGTTCATTTTCTTACAAGATATATAAGCACATAACAAAACCATGTTTAAGGGCAGTTATTTTCACCGCAACAAATAGTATGCTTTAGTATTAGTCATATCCTATTCAGTGCCACAATTCGGTAAATTTATGCAAATAAGGGTCTAATATTTAATCACCGCATCGTTCGGTTTCGCGCGAATTTTAGTGCTGTTCTAAATATTGTTCAATTTCGTTTTCTGATCACGCCAAAACAAATACTCTTGCTTCATGCAATTTCAACAAAATAACCATCCAAATTATTATCCGCTCGAACAGCATTCAAATTCGAAGGGAGAATCGATGCTATTCTGAAACTGAGTGCTTGCCTATTGCATTAAAATGAGGCCTTCAAGTCTATTACCAAACTATCCAGAAATAGATCGACTCTGAGCGTTCTTTAACGGAGCCAGAGGGCAATGTTTTGTATCGCCTGGTTAAACAATGGTAAACATCCTGTGCGTTCATCGTGGCTGAAAAGCAAAACAAATAACACTTCTGAAATACACTATAAAAAGTCCCACGTCATATTTGATCCGGATCGGGGTCCATGGTCCTGACACTCTTCCGGGTCAGAATGACTCTTCGTTTGCTCCTTTTAGGGGTCACTTTGACCCCGAAAAGTGTCATCCTAACCGGAAAAAGTATCAGGCCCATTTGGAACCCTGGTCCGGTTCAAATCTGACCCGGGACTTTTTAAGTGTATTTCAGAGGTGTTCTTTGTTTTGCTTTTCAGCCACGATGAACGCACAGGATGTTTACCATTGTACATTTTTTTTCAAGGTGATGCAAAACATTGCCCTCTGGCTCTTCCATAATGCGTAGAGTCTATAGCGGTTAATTTGAATAGTTTGGTAATTAATTTTAGTTAAAACCTAATTTTAATGCAATTTGCAAATAGTACTCAGTTTCAGAACATCGTCTATTTAGCCAAATTAAGTAGGGCGACATCCCAGCAACTCCAATTGCAGACGAACATAATTATTCCATTCAGTAGGCTCGATGCGCACCACAGTCGCCGCCACGTTCTTCTCAAACATATTAGTGACAGCGTTGGTGTTACCGGTATTACCATTGAACTCCTGCAACAAAAGCAAAGGTTATACGTTTTATTATTTTGTATTAACGGGACAATACCTAAAGAGGGGAGGTAATTCCTCGAAATTATAGGTTTTCCCGGCTATTTTAAAACATTTAAAATTCAAATTCATCAAATATTACATTCAATTTTGTCACAGAAGAAAACAATCACACGCTTTAACCAAACCAATGCAGTTATTTCGTCAGCGTCACCACGAAGTAGAACTTATGTCATGGCTGAATCGCGACCCCTTTCTGGCGTTTTCACGAAGTAACGCAAAGCCCATAGCTAATACACATGGATAGCGTCACTTCCTGAAAACTCGATACGCGGGGCCATTTCTGGCGTTTTCACGAAGTAACGCAAAGCCCATAGCTAATACACACGGATAGCGTCACTTCGTGAAAACTCATAAACGGCGTATCTGATTTGTGAATTTTCACGAAGTGACGCTATCCATGTGTGTTAGCTATGGGCTTTGCGTTACTTCGTGAAAACGCCAGAAAGGGGTCGCGCGTATCACGTGACATTAGTGTTACTTCGTGGTGACGGTGACGATTTGTCATTCAATTTCGACATTTGGTCACCCTTTGTAACACCACGTCAAAAATATTCGTCATTACAAATCAAAGTCGATTAAGCAACAGCTTAGACGAATTTGATCTGTAATGACGAATATTGTCCGAGTAATTGTTTGAATGGAGTGACCCAACTTTGAAATTCAATGGTAAATGACTAAATTGAATTGGTGAATTAAAAGCGTGTGAAAAATTTCCTTGGACAAAATGAATTGTGATAGTTCATGAATTTGAATAAAATTCAAAATTTGGTCACTCTATTTAAACATTGTCTCAGAAATATTTCTAATTATAGATCGAATTTATATAAGCTGTTGCAAAAAGGCAGCATTCACAGATCGATTTTGTCTGAAATCAATCAATTTCAAACTTAATGTTAACTGAATTAGTCTGATGTGTGCTTGACTCAATCACACACTGGACTTATTTAGTTAGAATACAGTTTTGAAATTGATTGATATAAGACAAATTTTGTCGGCGGCCTCCCAAATGGTTCGAGGGGCCTACTTACCGCATCCTGGTGTTTATGACTTCTGACTAGCGCCCTCAAACAAAGATACTGACAATTTGGGAGACCGCAAACATAGGGCAAAATAGCTTGGTAGTGCACTGGTTCGGTATTCAGGAGGTCGCAGGTTCGAGTCCCGCCTTGCCAATTTGTTTTGTTCACTTGGAAATTTCAAGTAAACATTCTTGGTATTTTTTCCCCATTGGTCAAACTTGATAAAGGCGGAAATTGTTGTGAGGTCCGCCGATGCCTTCTTTTTCTGATACAAATAAAAGGCAAAATGTTGCGGGTCGAGGCAGCAAAATAAAAAGAACATTACCTTGACGTTTCCGATTGCATCGGTCACGTGTTCAAGTGCAGATGTGGCATCTGTCTGGTAGGCCACCTTGTACTTCTTTACGTATGCAATAAAGTGGCCTTTTGTGATGACACCAGACACCACTGTACTTTCTATCAGGTCCACCTGGATCCAGGAATTGTCGTAACTGTGCACCAAGAGTGATGGGAGATAAGAACAATGACGTAAACACGCTCCGCAATCAAACCCACGTTGATCAGGAGAGAATTAGAAATTGGCAACTACTTAAATAGTCAAGGGAAAATACTTAATTTTGTTGTGTTGACCCCACACAAATTGCAATAGAATATTTGTCACCACAGTGCAATTCTATAACGTCCCTAGAATGACATACTAATAATCTCTAAAAATTGAAGTGGTTAAAATATAACTAATTTGCTTAAATCATTATTCCCTGCAGCGTAATATATTTATTCCTATATTTGGTATATTATTATTATTATTTTTTTTAAACTTTATTTGGGTGATTCTACTTACACATCTTTAATTTTTACATTTTCTGAAGCTTGTAAGTGACTGAATAATTATGAAAATATAGTAATGGTCCAAAATGACTACAATTATACCCTATAACTTGCACGCATTTACCTTGTCTCCAGATATCATCAAGTTGTCAGTATTGACAAGCTTCAAATTCACCAAGTTGCCTACTGGCACAGTTATCCTATTAAAACCAAACTGAAAATCATATGAACAATGATAACACTGTGATATTTAGCCCAGCAAACAAAAACTGGGGGGAAATGGTGTGTCCATAAATTGGGTTAAAAGATAAGTGAAGGGTTGCCTAAGGTGAGAGACTTGAACAAGTTCAAGGAAACCCCCCAAATTAAAGAATTGTGTTGCTTACAATAATACATATCTACGTTAAAATGTATTTTGGGGATTTTCTTGAACTTGTTCAAGTCTCCCATGTTAGGCAACCCTTTAAATACTTTTTCGCCCAATTTATGGACACACCATTTTCCCCAGTTTTTGTTTGCTGGGCTAAATATCACAATGTTATCATTGTTCATATGATTTTCCATAAGATTTTAATATGATAACTGTGCCAGTAAGCAACTTGGTGAATTTGAAGCTCACCAATACTGACTACTTGATGATATCTGGAGACAGTGTAATGTGCGCACATTGATGGTTGTACGAAGTTGTCATTTTGGATATTTACTATGTTCACATAATTATTCAGTCACATATATGCTTTAGAAAATGTTATTGAAGTAAGAATATGTAAGTAGAATCACCAAAATAAACTGTTCAAAAAATATAAAAATGTATATACCCAAATATAGGAATAAATACATTGCGCGGCAGGAATTAACGATTTATGCAAATTAGTCATATTTCCACCACTTGGATTTTTTGAGATTTTTAGTATGTCATTCTAGGGACTTTATGTAAGTGCACTGTGGTGAAAAATATTCTAATGCAAATTGTGTGAGGTCAAAACCTATTTTCCCTGGACTAAAAACTACTGAAGCCTCTTCAAGACTTTTGATCTTTCAAGTTTCAATACACTTTATATTATTGGTACCGGTATTTGTTTTTTTAGATTTACTGTCAGTGCTAGTTTGACTTTCCTCCGTAAACAAGAAAAGAATTATACTTTCTATTTTATCTCGGACTAAATTTAATGTGCCAGAGTTGAACAAAATTGAATGAAAAATAATTGTGTATAAATAGCTGGGACAACCTATACTACAGCAATAGAATGGTACTAAATTAGGGTAGTCTGAAAAGTAAAACAGAAATGTGGGTGTATGCGTTTGTCATGCTTAGGCAGTACGGGGGTCTAAAGTATCGGCATTTTGTGCGTACATCATTGGCGACTCATTTAGTGATGGGTGTTAATAAGCGACGGCTAACTACAGTTCCCTTTGATACCTACGTCTTTGCTATCCATACACCGTCAAGGTTGAGTCGTCCCCTCCAGGCAGGATAACTTGAGCCCGCACTACTGGATGCACTGACCTGACCATCGGTGATTGTCTTATCCTCCATTCCAAGAGGCTCTGGGTTCAGACACACAGCTGTTGCTGCCAAAATAAAAAATAAAATCATATCGGTGTATAAATGTAAATTCGTTCTCTCCCCCCCCCCCCCCACCCTTCACCCCAACGGACTCAATAATGGGCTCCTAAATTAATATATTATCAAATTGCCATAGGCAGATAAAGCGTTTCAGGGAATGTCCAGAACTCTACTAGAAGGGGTTGTTTGTGGCACCCCTGTCTCCCCTCGTTCCCCCCCCCCCCCTCCTCACTTACCCCCACACCCCATCCCCTACCCTACCCTACCCCACGCTCAAAGCTAAATCTGCACATGCAACGGAAAGCGTGAGTATCATGGCAACATTTACTCCGGCCTGAAACGTAGTCATAATGCTGTAGTTTGTCTAACAAAAGAATAGTAGTTTTTTCCTTAAATTGTATTATATAACATCTTACTGATCACCGGATTCGGGGTGGTCGCCTGATTCGGGGTGGTCGCCGGATTCGGGGTGGTGGCCGGATTCGGGGTGGTGGCCGGATTCGGGGTGGTGGCCGGATTCGGGGTGGTGGCCGGATTCGGGGTGGTGGCCGGATTCGGGGTGGTGGCCGGATTCGGGGTGGTGGCCGGATTCGGGGTGGTGGCCGGATTCGGGGTGGTGGCCGGATTCGGGGTGGTGGCCGGATTCGGGGTGGTGGCCGGATTCGGGGTGGTGGCCGGATTCGGGGTGGTGGCCGGATTCGGGGTGGTGGCCGGATTCGGGGTGGTGGCCGGATTCGGGGTGGTGGCCGGATTCGGGGTGGTGGCCGGATTCGGGGTGGTGGCCGGATTCGGGGTGGTGGCCGGATTCGGGGTGGTGGCCGGATTCGGGGTGGTGGCCGGATTCGGGGTGGTGGCCGGATTCGGGGTGGTGGCCGGATTCGGGGTGGTGGCCGGATTCGGGGTGGTGGCCGGATTCGGGGTGGTGGCCGGATTCGGGGTGGTGGCCGGATTCGGGGTGGTGGCCGGATTCGGGGTGGTGGCCGGATTCGGGGTGGTGGCCGGATTCGGGGTGGTGGCCGGATTCGGGGTGGTGGCCGGATTCGGAGTGGTCGCCGGATTCGGAGTGGTCGCCGGATTCGGAGTGGTCGCCGGATTCGGAGTGGTCGCCGGATTCGGAGTGGTCGCCGGATTCGGAGTGGTCGCCGGATTCGGAGTGGTCGCCGGATTCGGAGTGGTCGCCGGATTCGGAGTGGTCGCCGGATTCGGAGTGGTCGCCGGATTCGGAGTGGTCGCCGGATTCGGAGTGGTCGCCGGATTCGGAGTGGTCGCCGGATTCGGAGTGGTCGCCGGATTCGGAGTGGTCGCCGGATTCGGAGTGGTCGCCGGATTCGGAGTGGTCGCCGGATTCGGAGTGGTCGCCGGATTCGGAGTGGTCGCCGGATTCGGAGTGGTCGCCGGATTCGGAGTGGTCGCCGGATTCGGAGTGGTCGCCGGATTCGGAGTGGTCGCCGGATTCGGAGTGGTCGCCGGATTCGGAGTGGTCGCCGGGCTCGCCGGGGTACAGTTGAAGTAAGCTCGAATTTCGTCGGAGTCCTCGCTGAGGAGAAGCTCGTCCAGGTAGTGGGGCGCCTCTTGCTGGTATGACGAAGCAGGGATGCGCATCCCGCCCAGACGCACAGCGGTGCATTCGCATGGATCTTTGTACGGTAGGAACCAACGGGGTGGGGTACCAGACTGTGGGTTGTACTCCGATCCAATGAAGCAGATTTGATGACATGCTGCTAGCACTTACGTAAAAATGCAAATAAATGTATATACAAATTATATTAACAATTATACCACCGGTATCAACTGACCAAGAAGAGTAATTCTCATAACGACTTTTGGCAGGGTATGCACATCTAGAGTTGGAAAATGTGTGATAGCATTGCAGAATAAGCGGTGGCAGCTTTTTAGGTGTTGTCATTTATTTTCTTTAAAATGGCCGCCAATATGTTTGTTACCGGATCAACTATGTGGTAACAATTACAAGCATTATTGGCGGCCATTAAACAAAACGAAACCGATGATAACACCCAAAAAGCTGCCACTGCTGCAATGCTATCACATATTTTCCAACGAGGGTTTCATTCCTTGCCCAAAAAGTATCATGATCATCACCAATTAAAGCATGCGCAATATATACAAGGCCGTATTTTAAAGAGTCTGAAATTCATGCAAAAAACGGCTCATGCGCCTGGACTAATGACCCCAGGCGTTGTTGGTATACTGTATTAGTTGGCATCTTGTATTAGTTGCATTGTCAAAACAGGAATACTGTATTAAATACAACAAATAACAACGATCGAAAATCCGTTGATGAAATATTCATACGGCCTTCACAAATTACGCCTACTCGCCTCTGGAGAGCTACATACAGCGGACCACCGACTATACAGGCTAGGTAGGCGCTGGGCGCAGCGCTGGGAAACGCTGATGAGCTTCGTGCTCTGATTAGATAGTTCTTGTCTGATAGTCCACTCGTGCCGAGTATATACGTAATAACTGATATTGGTCTCCACTGTTTTGTATAAAGGTTTATAGATCCTTGTACATGTGTATAACAAAAACACAGTGGCGTGGTGGCAGCGTCTGGAACTTTTCCATGCATTTTCAGCTAAAAAAGCCAGGGAAAAGTGGCCAGGAAATGCCTCGGATTGAACCACAGGGTATCTAGAATCTAAATTTCCCCGGAGTCTGGTGCCGCCACTGCATTAGGGGCACATTATTTGTTGATTTGTAATAGTAAAATCACCTAGAGCGATTATATAAAACAAAGTATACCTGCAAAACAAATTAAAACAAGTTCATTAAGTTAAAGTTTGAAGTTAATTTCCCTGACACTTGCAGTTGAAATATAACCGGTCAGGTATAATCGCAACACACAAACAAGTCACACTTTTGGACCCATGTTATTTAAAGAACTGACCCATCTGTGATTTATGTTAGTACATGTTCTTTATTATATAATTGGAATGGTATGAACTGGTTTCCATTCATCATTCCAATGGAGTCGATGGGGAACCAGAGCGTAGCTTCAACATTATTATTATTTCTAGGAATACATACCGAGCTATACCTGTTTTGGCCTCCAGTTAATTAAATTAGTTTTTTGTTTTTTGGTGGTTTTTTTTGCAATGGATGAACAAATGTCGTTGCTCTATACACTGTGCGAAAGGGATGAGTTTTCGAAAATTTAACGACGCATGAAACATATTGTCTTGTTAATACTGTACAGTTTCCCTTGCCGCTCTCTAAATCACCTTGTGTTTGTTTTAGGAACACAAAGTCTCTTGTTTTGTTTAATTTTAATGTTGTTTTTGTTCGTAAAGTCGCCTTCAGTCCGCATACAGTGCCAGAGTTGTGTAAGATTGGTGCGCACAGCGCTAAGTTTATCACTCGTTTATAAATTTAGAGACAATTTAGAGATGAACATTTAGAGACAACATACAGGCAGGCCCTACATTGTACTGGCACAGGCGTGTAGCACAACCATGCTGTAAAGGACGCAATACGTGCAGCGCTGTACTGTGATATTCTATCACAGCGAGTTGTGAACCTTTTCTTTTTTGCATTCGACCCCAACTTGTCCTTCACGTTAGCAAATGTGAACATATAAACCACACCGTACTGTGTTGGTACACAAGGTGTTTACCAATGCGTTTTTTTTGTTGATAATACTAGATTTGTTGGAACGGACATTGTAAATTACTTGAACATCTTACTGTTACATCTTCAACCAAGCGGTTGAAGACAGCATTGCTTTATGTTTGTATGTTTAACCATGTCCAAACCATGCCCAAGTGTAGGGCGCCCTCAATAAGCCCAGATAACGGACGGCGCCCCCCCCCCCCCCCCAGAATGAATAGCTCGATCTTGGAATCCAGACTGGCTTGTTAGGCCAATAACAGAGTGCAGAGAACACTCCTCGCAATTCCCGACTTGTGATTGGCCACCCCAAAATGTTATCAGATTAACCAGTTCGCGCCGGATGACGTATATAACGCAAAGTTTTCCCCAAATTCAAAACGGATGACGCATAAACACGCCAAGTTCAAGCTCGGAAATGTATGTTAGCAGCGAGCAAGGCCGGAAATGCATGGGTGTGCTTTCCGGCACTATCGGCCTGAACCCGGTTCCGTTCGAGTTTCGTTAAAAATAATCCCGCCCCTCGGCTCGGTGATGTTAAAATAATCCCGGCGCGAACTTTGTTAAGGGAGGGTTACGTCCTGAACAACCGGCTTGGGCGGCATGGCCGGTTTCTTTTGAGATTTTACTGTGCAAGCGGTTGTGATCTATAGCGACGGGCCGCGGGTGAAACACAAAGAACAACTTCACAACCGCAGTTGGTCGCCAAACGTAATTTATTTAATAAGTCTACTCAAATGTTTTAAGCTACAAATAAAGACGGCAGCTTTTTTCATATACTAAAGCCCTGAGATTTTCTGGATAATCTGACAATCTTTTGGTGTTTTAGATATCATTTAGGAACATCAACATTTAGATACCGGGGATATCGATGTCAAAATAGTATCGAGTATTTGAGTAATATCGATATATCGTGTTGTTTTAATTTTGCAGCAAAAATATTATCCCTCGAATATTTTAGACCCGAGCAGCGAAAGGCCAATAGAATCCTTTCTTCGTGGTCACGGTACGTGTTTTTGTGAATTTGCCGATAGGTTATGGGAAATCCGTCATTTTTCAGGCAGCCCCATTTTGCTCGGAGCTCGTACGTATGGCCAGGTACTCAGCGTCAGTTTTCAGCGTGTTCGGTCAGTTTTATTATTGCCGCCTAATCGGCATTAACCCAGGCATGCTGGTCTGTGCGTTATCGCCACATTGTATGGTCCAAGCATGGTCCAACACTGTGGGGAGGGGGCATGTTTACGGCTGCAGAACCAACATTCAAAGTGATCGCAATATCGTAATTTAAACAGGGACAAGTGTCTTATATTCTCAATAACTCCTCAGATTGTTTTCTTGGCAAAATTCAGCCGGCAGCCCGGCAATGCATTTTATTATCAGAGTTCCGCGTTTTACCGAGCCACGGTTTTCAGATCAGGGCCCAATTTCATGGCTCATAATTCCCCGCTTAAGGTCACCATTTTCTGCTAACCGCGCTAGCAGACAAATTATTTGCTCACCCGGTAAGCACAGAATCCTTAGTTACGGGATGTACGAATGATCAGAGACCAAAATTCCTTGCTAACGCGTAAAATACGTTTACCGTAAGCACCACATTTTCTGCTATAGTAAGCATGAATTTTTCGCTAACGGTAAGCAGAGCCAAAAAATTGGGCCCAGCTGGATTAGATGCGTGCGATATAATGTAGGGCCGAGTTTGACACGTTTCAATAGAAACGGCCTTCTCCAGTCACCGCGGTTGAAAACTCAAAACTAAGCAGCTAAACACAACTAGTTTTGACCATAACATTGTCAACATTCAAGAAAATACCCAGCAAAACGAGCGAAAATAACTGCGACCCTCACCAATCAAGCAAGACAGTTCAAATCTTCATGTGTAATCCCTACAAAAAAGCCTTCGTAAAAATCACTCACCTTTCTCCGATACAATAATCAACGATGGCGGTGTTCGTAAACACTTGCGAGCTAGCTATGATCTTTCACCGCTAGCTCAAATTATGCAGTTTCTACGCAACGATCGACCAATAAGAAAACGACTATAAAGGTCAGGTAAAGGTCAATTCCACGCTCGTGAGCCACACATCTCACACAGTAAATACGTATAGATCGCTACCGCGAAGCGCACCATTGAAACACGTACAGATTTTCTCCGTGCGCGCTCCCCGAATTCAGTGATTTATACAACGTCCGCAAAGCCAGGTACACAGGCACGATCTACACGGAATTTTTTGGGGGAGATGTCATTTTCTGCCATTTTCGTTCGAAAACAACACGATAAAACGCAAGGGGTTCACAGGCAAATTTTTTTAAAAATTCAGTATATCACTGCTACATCCTTTTTTAACGTATCCATGGAAACAAATGAGTGGGCTCGAAGCACGATTTTTCACAATTTATCGATTATTATTGCCCTTTTTAGGGGAGGTATTTGTTAACGTCGTTTGAGTATTTGTGCACAATCTCCACGCACATCAAGCCTAATTTTTTCGACTGCTTTTTTTCATTTTCAATACAATTGTTGTCATTGGATGTGTTATGATCCCAAATCTAACAAGTACATTTACCGCGAGAAAAGTCTCATTCCTCTCCCCAGAAAAGGAACCAAAACAAAGTGGAAACGAAACGAAGCAATAACACTTAATAATATAATTAATCACACAAAAATACAGAATTTTACAATTAAATACAGACTTGATGTAATAAAAACACATTACCAGTATTTGCTTGAACTTAATATGAAGGGGCGAGCAGCTGGCATTAACAAAACAGTTCAGTGTTTTAAAGCAAGGAAGCGTTGAAACTCCGGGCTCACGGCGACAACGACTCCTGGTGACAACGACTCCAAGCGACAGTGACTCCCGGCGACAACGACTCCCGGCGACAGGAAAAGGGGGGAGGGGATAGGGCTCTTCTAACGGGTCCTTCCGTTAGCTAACAGCACGGCTAACATGCCATGCTCGATGAACTGTCACGCACGTCGGACGACACACCCATAGCAGGTTGACTTCAGGATCCGATAACTCGGATCCAAGTCCCAATGTCCGACGAAATCGCCAGTCCCGGACCAGGCAACACAAAGTGCAAAGACACTCTCACCGCGAGGCTTGACACTCTTACCGCGAGGCTAGACACTCTTACCGCGAGGCTAGACACTCTTACCGCGAGGCTAGACACTCTCACCGCGAGGCTTGACACTCTTACCGCGAGGCTTGACACTCTCACCGCGCGGCCTCATAGACACACACACCGCGCGGCTGAAAATGACATGAATAGTACACCATACGCTGCTGTCTACATCGCTGAGCCACTCGACGACAAACAAACTGGACAGCAGACTCCCGGTCTCGGGTCCTCTGGCGCGTGCCCCAGGGGAACCTCCCCAAAAACAGCCAGCAGTGCGGGCACACTCGTGACACAGCTCACGGTCCTTTCCGTCCGATGGTGAGGGATGAAAGGCACGCCCCATAATGTGTCCATCCACTATATACCGTGACGAACATTCCATTTAGCGTACCGTAAATTCCGGCAACTTGGTAGTCTTGGTTCCAAGACCTTCGTGTTGTTTATTTCGCGATCACTGACACAAACCACCGATGTTATAGAGGGCGCTATTTCACGACGAACCGCCACCCGTGAACTGGACCCTGTCGAAGGTCTTGGATAAGTTGGCTCATTAGGGGCGAGGTCAGACTATTGTAATATATGCAGTATTCATATCACGTGATAATGATGGACGGTTAAGCAAATACGTGCAGACCCGAGGGTTATTGTGTCGCGCAAAACATGTCCAGACTCGCCGCGATTGACCTGTGTACACATGTACATGTACAATGTACAATGTACATGTACATTATACATCGACACAGCAAATTATGGCTGCCCCGGAGTTTATTTGTGACTGCGGGTGCAGAGGTATTTGTCTTTGGTGTTTAAATTTGTGATGAGTGAAACCACGAAACGAATTATAATTTGTCCTTTGATTTCAGGGAAATGTAGCCAAAATGACGTACGTTCGATCTGTTCCTTTCTCTATGGTTCGATACACTGGAATACAAAAAAACCTTCCCTTCTCCGCGGCGCCAGATTACTAACTCCTGAAGCGATGCTGCAGCAGTACTCGACAAGATCGGTACGGGTACAATGCGGCCAGGCCGCGCCGGTTGGCGGCTGCAGCTAGCTTGCACTAGTAGTAGCACTGCCCCGGAAGATCGGCCACACAATGCTATTAAGTCTGCACATTTCGCGCAATGCATACGTGCATACAGTCGCCATCACATACACTGTACATGTACATTGTACAATGTACATTACATGTACACTGTCTTGTGTACACACACCCAGTCATATCCTGTATTTGTGTATAATGAATAATTCATGATGAGGCTCAAACTCGGTCGCTGATTGAATCCCTCGGAAAAGCGAGGGAGAATCGTCGAAAACTAAGGTTAAAGTTAACAATTGCTTGCCAACTAGTGCTAGACCCTTAGGGGAATCCAAAATCATGTACGTTTGTCAAACGTCGGCTCCAGTGCGAACATGGATCCAGCCGCATTTTGTAAACTACGCATGCGTGAGACCAGAACGCACACGAAGCCGGGATTTGAAAAAGAGGGTCTAGGGCTAGACTACATTGGTAATTGCATGAATTACCATTAATGGGTGGGTTGTAAAGGTAGAATACACCATTGTTAATTGATTGAATTATCATGAATGTGTAGGGGGTTGTATTTTATAGCAAATGTCGTTTAACCGACCTTTCTGAAGTTTTACAATCATGTATGCTGAGAAAAGCAAGAAAAACGGCGTTCGTTTTTAACCGGCGTCGGGCAGTGGTTTGTATGTTAATTTACTGTGCGAAAGGAAAGCGTTTTCAAAAATTTAACGACGCATGAAACACCCCCCCCCCCCCCGTTTTGGCTAACAGAGGGTTTACCCACAGAGGGCGGGGTAACGTAACCCCACGTTTGCATGCTTTACAACGAGCAGAACACGTTAGCTGGAAACATTTCGTGCACCTGTTTAGATAATGAAACCGGTTATATTTTCATTTTATTACTTTTAAATGTTCCCGATTTTAGGGTTCTAGTACTATAGTGATGGCTTCAATAGTCCAAACCTGGAGTCTCGGTGCACATAGATGGGTGGTTAAAACACGTTTAGTTTTTGGAACACATATCACAAAGGAATCCAGGTCATATTTCAAAATGCATTGTAAGCGGTCTTGTATAGAGCAACATAAATATTGTCAACGTAAACCCTCGCCTGTCAAAATATGTAATACTCGCACACATTCAAACAATATTCATTACGTGCTAACTTCCACTTTCACAAGAAATGTATTTTGTCTGCTCTATATGGAATATCATCATTGTTACTTTCCCCCATCATAAAGGTATTCTCTTCTCCCATGCAATTTTAAACGTGGAATATAAATACAAAGATATTTATATTTAAATCGTCGTTATTTAATTCACAAAATGTATATGACATACCAGTGCGTAATTGTTTGTCTATAGTCTAGATTTGTTTTGAAAGGTTTATGTGAATTACTTGAACATGTGACTGTTAAATAATAGCATGAACCCTAATCAATCAGTCCTTGAATAAGCAGGGCTAAAACTCTGGGTGTTGTAACCAAACAAAATATATAAGCAATGAATATAAGCAATGAAAACGTTTGATTATACAGACCTCCAAGACTGACAAAGCCAACATTTGTTTCTTCTTCTGCTGTATTCTAATTACGTTTTTACTGTATAATAATGTCTTTACGATAACAAAGTTTAAAATTGTAGTTTTGCTGCTGTCACATCGAGCATGTGTGTGAAACGTTTAGAACTTTGTTTTCGAGTGTCAACATTGACATCAATATTTTCGAATAGTCTAATCTTGGATTTTGTACACGTATTGATGACCGTTAAACACATACATGGACGTTTTTGAAATCAAAATTCCGAACCCCAAAGAGAAGACATACGTAATTAGCAGTGTTTCTGGATCGTGGAATTATGTGCTGGCAGTGGGAGATGGCTTTTATAGTTCGATCCTGGAATGTCATCCACAGAAGTGAGTGGTTGTTGGTATACAATATTTATCGCACAAATTAACATGAATAGAATCGTTTCTTCTGTTATCATTTGAATTTGAAAACAGAAGACATACCCAGGTTAACCCAAGACAAAAAGAGAACTGTTTTATTTACATGCATGCTCTTTGATTTAGATTTTCTAATATCGGTCCTCCATTTGTATTTATCTGTATACTATAATTGTGTATGATTATGCGTTTTTACATTTACTTAAGTTATACCTATACAGTTTCCAAAAAGGGTTTTAAGAGATAAAAGAACGAATTTTTAAGTCCTCTTTATCTGGAAGGGGTATTTATCACACGATTATCAGGACTATGACTTACCAGTGAGTGATTATTTTAGATATAATACTAGATTTGTTTGAACGGACAATGTGAATTACTTGAAAATCTTACTGTTACATCCGCAACCAAGCGGTTGAAAACAGCATTGCTTTATGTTCGTAGGTCAAACCATGGTCAAACTATGCCCAAGTGTAGTTCTGTTCACAAAACACGTGAGATATAACATTGAGAAATAAGAACGGCGCACAAGCTCAATTTAACC